>CM031238.1:362095639-362257748 GCA_018340775.1 Taxus wallichiana var. yunnanensis
TTTCCAAAGATGATAATTTGAGGAAAAAGTTGAATTTTTCATGCTCGTTGTGGACTATATGATTTTCACATGGGAATGAGCTCTTTGACATAGTTAATTAGGTCAATAATTAATATTTTACAAGTGGAATGAAGGAGTATGACTGTCAGGTTTTTATGGACAATCGTTAAGAAGCTAAATTGCTTTTTAACCCTCGTGAAATGTTAGCTTTGGAGAGACTTGGGAGATACTGAGAATAATGAACCAAAATTTATTGTTTTGGAAAAAAATATGATTGGAGGTATTATAAGACTCCTCCATCTCTCTCCAGGTGTGATTTAAAGATTTTGACAGTATGTGGGCGCCACTTAAAAAGGCAAGTTTCTGAAAATTTTCAGTTTGTGAAAAAGTTTCCCAATGCGCCTATTGTATAAATTACCCTTTATTAAATCATGAGATTTGTAATACATGTTCATTATGGTTTCATATCATGCTTGTGCATTTAGTTTGCAATGTGTGTGCTATTTATGAAAACTGGTTTTAGGCAGTCTAGGAAAAGAGTAGTTTTGGAGATGCTACAGGTGGAATTATGTATTGATTTGAATTTTTTCATGATCTTGAATCAAGGATATTTCCAATGATATACCACCATTGAGTTATTTCTAAGGTATGAGCAAGTTATGATCTTTTCTGTGAAGGTCAATTTTTAGGGTGTTTGGTTGAGCGTGGTCTCAAGTGGGTTTATGAGGATTCTTGATTATTCTGAGTTGTTTCATGTTTGTTAGAGGTTTATGAGTGCTTTGAAAACATGTCTAAGTGTTTTCTATGCCTTGGTGGAGTTGGTATTGGTCTTTGTTCATTTCTTCTATGCCGAGTTGTCTGTTTTGGTGTTTTAGGACTTGTGTCTCAATAGACCTTTTGGTGGGTCTCTTAGTGATAGTGGTAACCTACATGGACCTTTTTGTGATATTTTTGTGATGCTCCTATGATGTGGAAATTATTTTTTCACTATGAAGGCTAAGGATTTTGTCCCGGAGAATTTTCATAGAGTTCATTAAGAGTAAGCTCATCGTCATCTGAAGCTTCTTCACCTTTGGATTGATCACTTATCTCTTCTCCCATCTCTTCTTCCTTCACTCTCTACATTCTAATTTTTTGATGGGAATGTTTTTTTTGATATTTCATCTTATTCATTTAAATGACATTTTAATTTTGCATTGTAATTTTTTTTTTCATAAATAAGAAAAGAACTTATTTTTATTCCTATAGGAATATGAAAGGTCATAAGTGGTAGGAATATGAAAAGTCACTTGGGGGATGAAGAGACATTTTTTAGGCTATATATTGGGATGGCTTCTCCATTCTAAATGATTATATTTTGTTCTCCTATTACTACAAGAAAGAATATATTTTCTTCTATCTCCTTGTCTATGTTCTTCTACTTCCTACTTTCCAACTATGCAAGCTTTGTAATCTTGGACAACCAAGAAAGAACTTTGTGTATTTGAGGAATAAATCAATAGAAATTTGTGTCTTTGATTTTTTAATATTTGATCCAGAGGATCCTTACTGAGAAACATCGATCTACAATCTTCCCAAATTCTATTGCAATCAGTTTCATTAAGTAGAGTAGGTTGAGAGCTTTTTGACAATATTATGAACATTGAAAAACATAGGTCATATGCGAAGTTATTATACGCTGAAATTTTGGTTATACGGAAAAATATAGGATTATGTGCATGTTTGTGATCACTTGAAAAAATGCACATTCACCATGTGGACAAATCAAACAATAATAACTGGGAATGTGGTATGGAAGAAAAATGTATTTTGTGCCTCCAGTGTTCGGTACTCATTATCGGATGGGTGGGCCTGTTATTTGATGGATGGAGGCCCTTAGCTAGGGTCGACACACTCTTTTTACAAATGGGTGCCTTTGTCTCCATTTCATTATATCCAAACTTCTGTATTTAAGTGCCTTTGTTATTCACCACATTGTGGATGTGGTACTAAGTTCATGTATTATAAATCATGATATGTACATTTTCCATGCAACCAAGTTATCATGCAGTTCCAACTCGAGTCGCCAAGTCACCAACAACTCGACCACCAGTTCATCTGTCTAACCTGCCTCACCGTGCTCAACTCCCAAGCTACCTCACCCATCCGCCAACTTCCTCAACCACCCACCGAATCCATGCTTAGCTTTTCAAGCTATACTATGTCCCACCGACACCTCCTCACCAACCCATCTACCCAACTTAGAAAAATATCTATTGACCTTACTATGTGGCCTTAACCAAAAGTAGCTCTAAAACCAACACTACATATTGTTCGCGAATATAAACATAAAGGCCACGCCCGCCCGACCAATGTGAGATTTAATACTAACTTATATAATAAGGCATCGATGGAGGTTAGGGGGTTCGACCCTTTAACCTCTTGGACTCTAAAAATATAGACCATCGTTGAGCCACAAGGGGTCAAAATTTATATAACCAGAGGAGTTTCCATATGTAGAAGTGAATTTTGAGGATTGTTTAGGCTTAGAGGCTTATTATGAGAGTTGGAGAAAATTTCCAAAGGAGACCAAGGTTTATTTTTGTAGATAGAATATTGTGATAGGTTGAGGAAGATCTGAATTTCCTTGTACACCAATTTGTAAGTGTTTGAAGGTTATTTTAATAGATCGGTCTCATTATTATGAACCCGGAGATGTAGGCTTCATGTCGAAATATGTTATCAATGGATTGTGTCATTGTTCTGTGCATTTCTTTCTGGTTTTTCTAATTTCCACAATCAAATCACGGATCTTAATTAATTATTAAATTATGAAAAAACATAATTTTTAAATTCTATCTAAAAAATGATATTCAAAGCAATTCTTATGATGTGTGTTTGTAATTGCTTTTGATTATGGATCACTTGGTATCAAATCTGGTCTATAACCAGTTTAATAGTCACTTTGGATTGCAAGTTTTTGGTGTATGTTGACAAGGTCACGCTCGAGAAGAAGAATTAATAGGATTTGATCCATAAATAGGATTGAGATGGTCACGAAGTGAAGATATGGTAGAGGATAAAGAAGAAGATTTATACAATCCTTCATGCAAATGAAAGAGATGGTGGAGGAATTGTATCAAGATCAGAGAAGAAAGATGGAGAAGGAAGTCAGGAAAGGTAATAAACCTGAAAAATTAGAGTCTTCTTCTTCATCTAAATCTGGGTCTCCCAAAAGTGGTAAATGAAATTATGATTTTCTTCCTTCATTAAAACGGGATATTAAGTTTGAATTGTGAATGTATAATGGAGAGCTTAATGCATAAAAGCTGGATAACTGGATTAAGCACATTGAAGTATATTACAAGGTTTAAATTTTTTTGATGATGAAGAAAAATTAATTTGTCTCTTTGAATGTGTGTCACAACAATCATCCGGTGGAAGAGTCACTTCAAGAGATTGATGATAAAAAATGTAAACAGTCTCTTCTTGGAATGAATTTGTTTTTTGATTTAAGAAAACAATTTTATCCTTTGGGTTATATGCAAAAAACCATGATGGATTGGTAAAGTTTAATGGAAAGTAAGGGATAGAGTGTTCAAAATTATACACATGAATTTAGAAAAATGGCTCTCATTTTGGGTATTTCTCTCCATACACAAGAAACACTACTAAAATGTATTGGTGGGTTACATATCTATTTGAGACACATGATTCTCGTGCTTAATCCTACTAACCTTGATGAAGTGTGTGTGAAAACTACATGTTTGGAAGCAAGAAGAAAAATGACCAAAAAGTTATCTTTGAAAAACAAGAACAAACAATCTAACAACAAAGAGAAAAGTTCGAAAGAACAAGATAAATGAAAGGGTAAGGAAAAGAACAATTTTATTGTTAAGAAAAAAGATGATAAGCCATTTTTTAATCATTATAAAAAGAATCATGATGAATTAAGTGTTGGAAGTTACATTCAAAACTTAAGCCTAAGTGGCTTAGAACAATAAGAAAGGGAAAGAAATGAAGAGAAATGTTGTGGTGTAACAGGATATTGGATCCGATTCCGGTGGTGAAACTAAGACCATGACCATGGGTTTGCATGGTTGTAATTCTTCCTATTCTTCTATAACTAGTTCATTTAATGTGTAATGCCCCATTCATCATTGCTCTGTTATTCGGTGACGACCGTGCTTCTAAGGGTTGAACACCATTGTGTTTCCTTTGAAACGTTGGTGTCTTCGTCTTGTTGAGCTTGCCTGCTTGCGTCGGTGTCGATGGTTTTGGTTGTTGGCCCCGCAGCATCCCTCGCGATTTATCCTATTAAAGGAAGACCTATCGATCACTCTCGTGCTCGACCCCTCAATTAAATTATTTTTAGTTTTGTTCGCTATCGTGTTAGGTCCTAAACGTTTTTTTTTTTTCAAACCCTGTTTAGGTGTCACGGCATTTTAAAACATAATAATAATGAATAGTAAAGGAACGGGTATCAGTTATATTCTTATGTGTATATAGATGATAAAATTTAATTTTTGAATTAATTAAGCCTTTTCAGGCCATGCGCATGCCTTATTGCGAGTTATTGTTTAGTTGAGGTTTCTCATCCACCAACTGGTAAATTTTTATTATCAATTTATCCTCTTACTTGGCGCGGAGACATGGATTTCTTTGCAGAGATAAATAAAAGATGTTTTGTTCACGTAAATGTATTATGTATATTGTCGGATAAATAGGTGACCAATAGGATTGCACATTTTCAATTACTAAGAATTATTATTAACTAAAATATGTGAGTTTTGTTGGTTCCCTGGACTTTGCAGCTGTTTACTGCCATCAAGTTTGTCGACCTAACGGAATTTTTAAAATGAATTTGTGATTAATTAAATTTATTTCATTTTGTGGATATGTAATAATGCTTTGCTTGGCGTGGAGGAATTTCTGGCCCTTGTCCTTCCCTATTGTTCTTTCTTTGCTTTGATCAGGCCTAACTTGTTTGGTGGAGAAAGTGTAAATTTACTTTTGGGCCGCCTAATGGTTTCTTTGTCAGCTTTAACTCAATCATGATTTGACCTTTTTGCTTTGGAATGAGATGCCTCTTCCCTCCTGGCCGCACTTTTGTTGGGATGTGTGTGATCTTTCTACTCAGATTTGTTCTTTTTCCTTGTTGCGTGGCCATCTCCAAATGGCTCTACATCTGCTGGCCGCACTTATCTGCATTTAATAACTTTGTCTTGTAACCTTCCATGTCCTTGTTGCCTTCCTGCAACTTTCTGCTCTGGCGGCGTGAGGTTTTCTTGGGGTGGTCTGCGTGTGGAGTGGTGGAAAGCGTTAGAAAAGTTTGTCTTCTCTTGTTGCACGCTTGTTCCTTTTTCCTTTGTTCTTTTCACCTTCTCTTGGCCACATTGAGACCTGCTCATGCCTAGAACTGGGGGGGGACGTATGGAAAATGCGGTGGGAGGAGTTCTGAGTGCGCCAAACTTTTGAAACACCTTCCCTGCTGGCCGCGTGGAGAGCTCTGGGTCATTTCTAATGCTGGCATCTTCCTTTTCTTCGAACAAATTAAGTTATTTTTGGGAAGTCACAACAAAGAAGTCAACAAGGTTATTTTAGCAAAGGGAATTGTCAAAGTAGCACGCAGACTTCTCCAGCTTGGCCAATCTGCTGCCAGAAATATCTATGCAAAACTTTTTCAAAGCGACTTCTTTCATAGTCTTATGAAATTTTGACCAGCGGTCCGGTTCTTGTAATGATACTGGGGAAAGAGGATGTTGTTTCTCAATGGTGTGCATTGATTGGCCCCGCAAATGCAAGGACAACAAAGATTTCACACCCTCAAAGCATTAGAGCATTATGCGGGTTAGATTTTAAAATAAAAATAAAAATAAAATTGCACCCATGGTTCTGATTCATGCGAATCAGCTACTAGGGAGATTTCCTTTTTTCTTTGGTGATGATAAATCAAATTGTAAGAAGAGGAGTCCAGGGGAGTTCAGGATTTAGAGGAATGTTGGCACCTTGCATGCTATGGACGAAGATTCAGTTAGAGGGTTGCTGTCGCTGGATCTTGGGGAATTTGGGTGCCTCATCGACGCTGGAGGAGAAGGAAAGATATTTCTACACTTTTCTACTGTTGCTATATTTATTTTATCGTGAAATCGAACCACCATTTCCTTGAATTGGTTGTCTTTTGAACTTCTTTTCAGTAGGTCTCTCCTTTCTACTTGCTTTCTTCTTGTTTTAGCTATTATCATTGCCTGTATGTTAGTGGAAAGCATGCAGGTGTTCTCTCCTTTGGGTGTATGTTTTTCTTGCTCGAGTGATCGATCTTCCTTTATATATATATACTCTTCTCTACGATAGAGTTTCAAGTTATTATGTTGTTCTAGCTAGTTTTTAGCAGTCATTAAAGTAAGCGTGCAATAAGACGAGATAAGATTGTGAACTCAAATTTTCTAAAATCTCCTCATCAAAGAGGTTACAAAATCCTTCTTCTTGTCTTGATGTTTAAACAAAAGTTGTAAATAATGAGGGAATGGAAGAAATTTGAGAATGGAGGAAATTAGAAGAAAATGGTTGTCTCCTTTGCTTTCTCTAAGTACAATGCACTCCGGAGTTTACAAGATCAATTGTCATCCTGTAGAATGGCATGAATAAGCCATTAAATATATCGTAAGAAACGATTAAAACTTCTTCTTTCTTATCAAGATATAGTTTACGATATTTTCAGTCACTCGCGTCCATTCAGATTCTTGATTCGCAAGAAAATGCCAATGGCGAAAAAAACCAGACTTTTCATAATGTAGATGTTACACTCGTTTTGTAATTTGAATTTGAACAGTTCATCTTGCCTTTGAAACTTTAAACTAGAGTCGTCCACGTGGGAGAAATTTACTGGAGTGGGCATGGAGGATGTCTTTTGCATTTTGTGACTTTATAGAGATTTAACATTTTTACATTTTTGGTCCGCCCTTCCGCTTTTGATATGACCCTGACATGTGGCTTCACTTGAGTGGAGATAGAGTCACATGTCACTTTTATAATTTTGCCTTTTTTCAATGTGGGCTCAAAAACACAAATTGCTCTGCAGGCTCGCCTCCCTTCTTTGACTCTTTTGATGCGGGCTCAACATTTGAATTTTTCCTTTAACCTTGATCAGGGTTACGGGCCACTTTATGCCTTTTAGCACTTTTTTACAAAGATGCTCAAAACCTCAAATTGCTCTACTGGCCCACCTCCAATTAGATATGTCCACGTACCTATCGATAATGGGGCCAAAATTTGAAGGGGAAGAAAACACCCATCATTCACGAATGTGGAAAAATGCAGAGAAGAAGAAAACTCCACCATTTCGTGCCTGGTTTTCAAATTTCTTTCACGAACCAAGGGATTGAAAACAATACAAGGTTCGATGATCCATGGCCATAGAAATATTGACAATTTCATTCAAATGAGGACATTAATAGAATTTCCACACATCCAAATGGGGAAACGGAAAATTTATCAAACCATGTAGACTAGATAGTTTAAACAACTTAAAAGCATGAATTTATATATCTTTTTAGACTTCCAATTTTACTTGAAATATTCTGGAGGGCGTGAGCTCAAAATTTTTGAATTTGACTTAAAAAATGAGAGGGGGATTCTAAGGGTGACAACAACTGGCTCTAGCTTGGGGACATGACATGGACTGAGCATAGTGAAGACATGACATGAGAATCTAGAATCTCAATCTCTAGACCCTGTAATTCGTTGACCAGTGCCTTATCCATTGGGCCTTGCAGAGTCATGTACAACCTATAACAAGAGAGAAAGAATAAGGAAACACACACGCACACGAAAAGGATGAAAAGGAAACACACGACACACAACAGGAAGGGAAACACACCTAGCAATCACCTATGGTATAAGGAGGGGGACAACCCGCTTTCACTGATGATACAATTTCAAGTATTTCCCACTCGAGGAAATTCCAGTGGCATTCTATCTAAATATGAGAGAAGTAAAATGTTCTCGCCGTAAGCTTCACGAATCCGGAATGGGTTGAGCCATAATGAATTGAACTTTCCATGACTTCCTTTTGGTTCTCTTCTCTTGTCCCATAACAGGATGAAGTCTCCAACTTTGAATTGTCTTGCCTTGGCCTTCTTATCAAATATTTTCTTTACTTTTAATTGGTTCTCCTTAATGCGATCCACCACTTGGAGTCTATTTTCTTCCAGATTCTCAAGAAAGAGGATCCTCTTATCAATGGAATCCTTTTACTGACCATCTTCTATTACCTGTAACAGCTTGAGAGCTGTCATCTCGATCGTGAGAGGGATTTCTGCTTCGACTCCATACAATAGTTGGAATGGTGACATACCTATTGCCTTCTTGGGAGTGATCCTATCTTCCCATAATGTGTCATACAACCTTTTAGAATGCGCCGCATACAACCTTTTGTGCTAATTCCTTTGATTCTCGTTTACAAGCTTTTGGAAAATGGTCACAATGTTCTTATTGCTTGATTCGGCCTATCCATTTCCTTGTGGATAATAGTGAGAAGAATGAGATAGGGAATTTTCGTAGCTATAACAAAACTTGGTCAGGTCTCTTGAAGAGAAATAGGTAGCATTATCTGCTACAATCTTCTGTGGCACTCCGAAACAGACTATGATATTCTCCTTGATGAAGTTGCATATTGTTTCGGTGTTGGCTTGTTTGGTTGGAATAACTTCCACCCATTTGATGAAGTAATCTATTGCGGTGAGTACATAGGTGTGCCCCGCACTTGAGTGAGGGTTCAAAATACTAATGAAGTCCAGTCCCCACTATTGAAATGGTTCTTCAATAACCACATGCCGGAGTGGTAATGCAGTGAGTTGTGGTCTTCCAACAAATTGTTGGCATGCTTTGCATTTAGAAACCCAATCTCGAGTGTCTGTAAAGATGGTGGGTCAATAATAACTTCCTCGGAGGATCTTGAGTGTAATGACCATTGCTAAAAATACCCACCATATGCTTGGTCATGGTATGCTTCAAACAACTTTTCTTATTGCTCTTTATCTACGCACCCAAGGAAACAACCATCCAGGCCTCTTTTGTAAAGCGCATGATTCTAGATTACAAATTTAGTTTCCTTCAACTTGAGTGTTCTCCTTTTCTTGTAATCAAGATGGGGAGGGCATTCTCTATAAGTCAGGTAATAGGCAATATCAACATACCACTCATCAGTAGTGGTGACAAAGAGAACATGTGGGTTGTCTTCTGAACAAGTTGAGCAAGCACAATTTTCTTTGCCATGTTGAACTTTGAGTGTTTCATCTTCAACAATCAACTTGCACAAGCCATTTCCCCTTACCAAATTGGAGGGTCGAATCTCCAAGTCATATTCTTGAGTCTTTATAATCCAATTTCCTCTTTTAGCTCCGGGATCCTGCTATTTCAAGATAGACTTGATTGCACTGCTGGGGACCATCACCACCATATGGGAATTGAGGATGTAAAACCTGAATTTTTTTCAGCCTTGACCACTGCATAGGCATGATTCTCCAATTGGTTGTATTTTAGCTCATGCTTTTTCAAAGGACAACTCATGAAAGCAATAGGTGCTTCCATGCCTTCATCATTTTTTTGAATGAGAACGATAGAGAGTGTATGTTCGATGCATAGGAATACATGATGAATTCTTTGTCAAAATATGGAGATATAAGAGTTAGAGCCTTAGCAATGTATTTCTTGATCTCTTCGAATGTTTCCTTCCCTTCATTGTTCCATTTGAAGTTTGCTTGTTGTTTCATCATGGAAGTGATATGCTTTGGCCAACGTCAACTCAGCAAACGTAGGCACAAAACAACGAAGAAAGTTAATGTTTCCAAAGAAGGAATGAACTCCTTTCTTGTTTGTGGGCAAGGCTAATGCTTAAATGGATCTAATCCTCTCGGGATCAATCTATGCTCCATGTTTGTTCACAATGTGCCCCAATAACTTGCCTTCGGTGACTCCAAAAATGCACTTTTTTGGATTTAATGATATGCCATGTTTCCTACACCTGCAGTAACATTCCAGTGATGGATATGATCTCCCATCTTCTTTGAAAATACCGTGAGATCAATATGACAATGCAATTCTTCGAGATCTTTGAAGGCCAAATCCATCACCCTTCGGAATGTAGCTCCTACATTGATTAGGTCAAAAGGCATTCTGTTGTAGGCAAAACTGCCCCAAGGTGTTGTAAAGGTTGTCTTGGTGCGGTCCTCCTCTGCCACTTTGATTTGATTATATCATGAGAATCCATCAAGTAATGAAAACATTTCAGATCTAGTGAATTCTTACATGATATGGTCCATGATAGGAAGAGAATAATTGTCCTTTAGTTATTCCTGGTTCAAGTTGCGAAAATCTACACATATCCTTATTTCACCATTCTTCTACACTGGCACAATGTTAGCCACCCACATTGAATGGTGGATGAGAAAGATGATCCTTGGATTAAGCATCTTCATTACGTCCTCCTTGATTGTATCAACAATCTTTGGGTTGTACGGCCTTTGTTTCTGTCTGAAGGGTTTAACACCCTACTTCAAAGGAATTGAATGATGCATTTCCTTTAGCTGGAAGGATTTGATTTCATCATAAGAGTAGGCCAAGACATCTGAGTATTTCTTGAGTAATGCAACAAACCTTCTTTTTTGTTTAGGTGGGCAACATTTTCCAATATTGATCATCCTTCGCTCCTCCAGGGTGCCAATGTTTTCTTTATCAAAATCAGCTGGGCACCGAGAAGATTGCTTTTATTTCTCTTGAATGAATCTGTCATGTTTTTCAAATAGGTCTTCTAAAGATACTAGGACTTTGGGAATTTTGTTCCCTTTCAATTTTATTACTCCATCATCAATCCCTTCAATTCCTTATTTCTCTTCTTTGAGGACTGCTTCTCGGTGTGTATTTTCACCTCCTTCAAAGAAGAGATTATTAAAATTATCACTTTTCTCTCAAAAGGCTAGAATTTGGTTATCATCATTGAAGATTTTCCAATGATTTGCATTGTCTGGTACACTAGGCCTAAATACCATTTTAATGGTCATTTTGTCTTTACCAAAAGAAGGATGAGGTGTCACTAGGGAAGCTAACACTACAAGAGAATCAACCTTTTCATTTTGTTCCCTTGGAATAGATTCAATGGAAAATGCATCAAAAGATTCAATGCGATTACACACTCTGTTTCTATAGTGCAAGAGTCTTGGATTCTTCACCGATATTGTTAGCGAGACCTGCTTTTTACTACAACCTCGCATCATTTCGGTATCTCGGTTTCTTGATTCCCATGTCCTCTGCTACACGCATGCCTAAGAGTAGTGCTTCATACTCTATAGTGTTATTTGTATTATCAAATCGCAACTTGTAGGCAAATGGGTACAATTCATTGGAAGGAGAGTACAATACTACACTAGCTCCCAAGCCCGCACTAGAATGAATACCATCAAATTCCATTGTCCAAATTTGATCTTCCTCTTCCTCCATGAGAAGTGGCAATTTCTCTTTTTTTATGTGAGGAGGTAGTTTCCTAGCCCACAATCTTAAAAGAGAATGTTTGCTTTTGGATCATCAGACCTTCGTACTGTGAACTTCATCTTTCTTACTGGTAGCAAATTCTACATCTCATCTTTTACTGAGATAGTTGCTGATGACCAATCCATTTTTATCTCTCCACCCAGGTCTCTGCAGAAACTCCTACTCAATAACATACCAAAGGATGTTGGGATGTCTGCTACCAGTATGGTTAGGAGCACCTTCTTGTCTGGAAAATCAACTAGTGGTACCTGCGCATCTTTGATTCTTCCTACCAATGACACTTATTTGAATTCCATTGAGTAGCAGGTGCCATTTACCCAGGTAAAGGTGAGGCCTAGAGAATTTGTAACTTTGGTTGGCATCACATTGTGTGAGGCTCTGGAATCTATGATACAATTATTTAGCTGGAAGCCTTTAATGAGGAGTGACAGGTAGAAAGGTTAAACCCTGTTGGTTTTGGAGGAACTGAGGGCTAACATGTTTTGGGAAGGTGGTGTGGATGGTGTGGGTAGTAAGCCTTTAGAATTAGGACTCAAGAATACAGGGTTATCACCGCAAACTGCATCACCGAACTTGTCAAAACCGGGTAGGGTGTGTTTGTAGGTATTTTATTACTAAGAGTTGGACATTGGTTTTTCTTGCAT
The DNA here is from genome assembly GCA_018340775.1 of Taxus wallichiana var. yunnanensis. Classification (NCBI taxonomy): domain Eukaryota; kingdom Viridiplantae; phylum Streptophyta; class Pinopsida; order Cupressales; family Taxaceae; genus Taxus; species Taxus wallichiana. The sequence continues at coordinate 362,107,810 of CM031238.1, forward strand.
GTTCCACAAAGTCAAATGGGGTTATGGTGAGTAAGGAAGAGGTTCCAGAAATGGAGAAAGATTTACATGGTAGAGACTTTGCTACTTTAAGTGTTGAATTCTCCTTTTCGGGTGTAGTAATTGGCTTGGAAGGGGGTGAGGGTGTAGCTTTTGATTGAACCTTATATTCTTTTATAGGAACAACATTTAAAGGAGAATTGTTCTTAGCAAATTTTGAGTCGGGAGAAGAATTAGATGACTTACTTGGCATAGTAGCATGATCTTTGACAACCAGTGAGTCTGGTTTTTCTTTGGCCGACTCCATAGAAGGTGGTAATGGCGATCCTCTATTGATGATTTTATTTTGTGTGACCTTTGCAAAAGAATCTTCTTTATTCTTCTTATCCTTTATCGCAACCATTGAGGATGAAGCACCTTTCTTGGGTTGTGCACGAGTGAAAACAACACATGAGAAACTTGGAGATTCTTCATCATCCTCATCTTCACCATCAACGTACTCAATTAGGCCATTATGAATATCAAATTCCTCAACCTCAAGATAGTTTTCATAGTCTTCCATATTTTCTTCTTCAGTTTCATCAATTTCTGCTTCCTCCTCTGGCTCTTTGGTATCACAGATGGCATTGACTGGTGGTGCTTCAAGAACAAGCCGACAAGGAGGTGGAGTAATCCTTGGCCTATCTGGAGAGTTTGGTTTCCTTGAAAAATTCTTTATTGTGATCTGAGATAGCTACTTCTTCAAGGAAACTAAGTCATTTGCCATTTTTTGGAACATTAGATCTGTGGTGATAGAATTTGAATTATGACCCTTTTGTTTTCCATTGGGACCTTTCACCTTTCCAAAAAGGATTATATCATCATCGGTTTCTATTGTAAAGTCTTGGGCTTGCCTTAATGTTTTTGGTTGAGATCTTCTGAGGAAGAAACCTACTTCTGATGGCAGAACATTGATTAAAAACCTCTTCAAATTATTTTCAGTAGGCACCACATCTTCAAGGATCCTTCTTATCACTCTATCATATCTTGCTACGAAGTCCCTCATTGACTTAAAGGTTTCTTTCTTCATTTGTACCAATTGGACCAAAAGATCCCAACAATCTTCTATGCTCTTGAACCTGTGTTCGAATGCACTTCTTATATCATCCCAAATGGCGACGGACCTCAGGGGTAGCATGTAAAAGCATTCAGCAGCCCTTTCTTGAAGTGACTCCACAAAGAGTCGGACTGACACATATTCATCCTCAACACCCAACACACTGCAAACAATGATAAATGCTGCTACATTCTCTTCAGGGAGTTGAGAACCATCCCTCCGAATTTTGGGAATTTTTTCCTCGAGCCTCTTGGTAGCTCATGGAGTGGTTGAGTAAGATCCGGTGGGTGGTGTTTCCTCCCCATAGACGTTAGGCCTCGGGCCTCACGATCACGTTCACGCTCACAATCATGATCACAATCCCCAATTATATTTCTGTTTCTAGATTTTATCCTTGTTAAAGTTGTAGCACATTCTTTGCTCTTTCGTCTACCTCGGCTTGAAGTCTTTTGATTTATTCGAGTTGGACTCTTATTTCTTCTCCGGATCTTGCCTTTCTTTCTCTACCTTCTTCTTCGGTGAAATCTTCAAGGTTCTCATTGATGTATGGAAATTCACCATCCAAAGGATTGACAACACTTAGGTTCCCAGCATGACCGGTTGCTTGAGAAGGAAGCACTTGGATCCCGAGTAGCTCTTGTCTCCTTTGAAGTTCCTAAAAAATGGGATCATTTTTTCCTCCTTGTCTTTGTTGTCGGGTGTATCTTCTATCCGCCAACTTGAAAATCTATGCTCTTCTTTGCAGTGTAGGAATTTGTCTTTGCCTCTCCAATTCGGCAGCATGTTCTTCTTCAAGGTCCAAAATCCTCATGGTAATGAAGTAGTGATTGGTACTTTGTCTGTTATGCTAGATAGCTTCCCTCAAATTTGAAGCAACATCTTCTTAGATGTGGAAGACAAATTCGGGTCTTTCAACAGGAGGATTTTTCGAAATAGCCATGATTTGAGCCCATGTGGCTCATATAGCCATTCAAATTCTAGAAATTTTTCTCTTTTTTTAATTTTGAATGTTTTGACCTTGCGATCGCATTCAAGTGTAGATGCTACTAAATCTGCCCCATGGTGGGCGCCAAAAACTGTTGGTGAGGAAATTTTTTAGGTGGACAAACTTGTGGATTCCTTGCCAACACTCAAGGAATCTAAGTCCCTCTACTTAATTGGTCCAGCTGTCGTATATACATGCGCGTGAAAAGGTGGATTTCTATGGTGGCTTTTGATCCGGGGATCCAACAGGGGCACTCCACTGACCCTGCGGAAAATGCTTGCAGTTATCTACAAGGGGGAATTTGCTATGAAGGTGGGAAAGGGAGTGAGAAGAGAGGTATGAGAACTAAATGTTGCAAATATAAAATTAGATTCATGCATGCACTAGTTATAAATTTTAACACATGCATTCATGAGAAGAAACAACTCTGCAAATGGAAATAAGATGAGATAAGATTGTGAACTCAAAGTTTCTAAAATCGCATCATCAAAGAGGCTACAAAATCCTTCTTCTTGTATTGATGCTTAAACAGAAGTTGTACGTAATGAGGGAATGGAATAAATTTGAGAATGGAGGAAATTAGAAGAAAATGGCTATCTCATTTGCTTTCTCTAAGTATAATGCACTCCCGAGTTTACAAGATCAAGCTCACAGCTGTCAATGGCATGAAGAAGCCATTAAATATATCGCAAGAAATGGTTTACAATGTTTTCATTCACTCACGTCCATTCAAATTCTTGATTCGTGAAGAAACACCAATGGTGGAAAAAAACATACTTTTCATTATGCAGCGGTTAGACTCGTTTTTTACTTTGAATTTGACCCGTTCACCTTGCCTTTGAAACTTTAAACTAGAGCCATCCACGCGGGAGAAATTTACTAGAGTGGGTGTGGAGGATGCCTTTTGCATTTTATGACTTTATAGAGATTTCACATTTTTTACATTTTTGGTCCGCCCTTCCCTTTTTGATATGAGCTTGACATGTGGCTTCATTTGAGTGGAGACAGATTCGCAGGTCATTTTTATAATTTACCTTTTTTCAATGAGGGCTCAAAAATACAAATTGCTCTGTAGGCCCACCTCCTTGCTTTGAATCTTTTGATACTGAGCTCAACATTTGACTTTTCCTTTACGCTTGATCGGGGTTGCAGGCCACTTTATACCTTTTAACCCTTTTTTACAAAGAGGGTCAAAACCTCAAATTGCTCTGCCGGCCCACATCCAATTAGATGTCCACGTACCTGCGGATAATGGGGCCAAAATTTGATGGGGAAGAAAATGACTGTCATTCACGACTGTGGAAAAATGCAGAGAAGAAGAAAACTCCACCATTTCACACTTGGTTTTCAAATTTCTTTCGTAAACCTAGGGATTGAAAACAATACAAAGTTCAATGATCCATGGCCATAAAAATATTGACAATTTCATTCAAATGAGGACAACAATAGAATTTTCACGCGTCTAGATGGGGAAACAAAAAATTTATCAAACTACGTAGACTTGAGAGTTTAAACAACTTCAAAGCATTAATTTCTCTATCTTTTCAGAATTCCAACTTTATTCAAACACTTCTTAAGGGTGTGAGATCAAATTTTTTAATTTGACTTTAAAAATAAGGGGGGATTTTGAGGGTGACAACAAAATTCAAATTACAAGAGTTGCTAAAAACTGCTAGAAATAGACTTTCAGGACTTTCCATGAAAACTATCAATATAGAAATCTTAGGACATTCCAAAAAAATATTTGGAAGCCATGTTCTAGATCATTCATCTTTCCTATAGAAGAAAAGAGAAATGCTACATCAAAAGGAGCAAATGGTTGATATCCAATACATACCTGAAACGGGCTGCCCTGTAGAGCTATGAAGAGCTCAGTTATATCTATGTTGGACATACGCAAAAAAATTTCCCATGTACGTGGATGTTACGAGTGAAGAATGAAGTTAGTATGATGATATGCTTGATATATATCCTACCCAAAATTTTCTAAGCCCAAAAATACTTCAAAGACCCTAAAAATGTAAAATACAAAAATTGCTAAAAAAATCGAAAGAAATAGACTTTAAGGAATTTCCATGAAAAGCTGCCAAAACTAGAAATCTTAAGACTTTCCAATAAAAATCTTTAGAATCCTTGTTCTAGATCATTTTTCTTTCCTTAATAAGCAAAGGGAAACACTACATCAATGGGATCTTATGGTCAAAATCCAAGTGATACCTAAAATGGGCTATCCTATAGAGCTATGAAGAGCTCGATTGTTGTTATGTTGGAAATATGCAAGATTTTCATTCCATGTACATGGTTTTTTGGAATGAAATACAAAGTTAGATTGCATATCTGGTCGATTAATATCCTTCCTAAAATTTTGCTAAGCACAAAAATGCTCAAGACCCTAAAATTTGTAAAACACAAAAGATGCTAAAAACAATTAGAAATAGAATTTCAGGACTTTCCCTTAAAATTGTCAAAAAAGAGATTTTAATACTTCCCAAAAATATATCTTTGAAAGCCATGTTTTGGATCATTCATCTTTCCTTAACAATCGAAGGGAAATGGTACATCAATGGGAGCCAATGGATGGAATCAAAGACATACCTGAAATGGGCTATGCCCCGTGGAGCTATGAAGAGCTTAGTTGTAGCTATGTTGGACATATGCAAGAATTTGATCCCATGTATGTGTATGTTTGGAGTAAAGGACAAAGTTAGACTGTGGATTCAGTCGATTAATATCTTGCCCAAAAAATTTGTAACCCAAAAATGCTTCGAAGACTCTAAAAAATACAAAATACAAAAAATGTTAAAAACTATCGAAAGCAGGTTTTAGGACTTTGATTGAAAATTGAAAAAATAGAAATATTAAGAATTTATAAAAATATATCTTTGGAATCCTTGTTCTAGATCATTCATCTTTCCTATAGAAGGAAAGGGAAATGCTACATCAATGGGAGCCAATGGTCGATATCCAAGGCATACCTAAAACAAGTTGTTCAGTGGATCTATGAAGAGCTCAATTGTAACTAATTTGGAAATATGCAATACTTTCATATCATTTATGTGGATGATTGGAGTGAAGCATAAAGTTAGACTTTGGCTCCAGTCAATATATATTCTGCACAAAATTTACTAATCCCAAAAAAGTTTTGAAGACCCTAAGAATGTAAAATCCAAAAATTGCTAAAAATTGCAAGAAATAGACTTTTAGGACTTTACATCAAAACTACCAAAAATAGAAATATTAAAGCTTTCGAAAAATAAATATTTGGAAGCCTTGTTTTATATCATTCATCTTTCATTAAAAATTAAAGGGAAATGCTACATCAATGGTATCCAATGGCCAGAATCCAAGACATAATTGAAATGGGTTGTTTCGCAGAGATATGAAAAGTTAGGTTATAGCTATGTAAGACATATGCAAGAATTTCATCCCATGTACGTGGATGTTTGGAGTGAAGCACAAAGTTAGACTATAGCTTTGGTGGATAAATATCTTGCCCAAAATTTTGCTAAGCCCAAAAATGCTCTCAAGTCCCTAAAAATGTAAAATACAAAAGGTCCTAAAAGCTACCCGAATTACACTTTCAGTTTGTTCCCTTAAAACTATCAAAAATAGAGATGTAAGACTTTCCAAATATATATCTTTAAAAACCTTGTTTTGGATCATTCCTATTTCCTTAAGAAGCAAATGGAAATGCTACATCAAAGGGAGGCAATGGCCGAAATCTGAGACATACCTGAAAGGGGCTATGTCCTGTAAAGCTATGAAGACCTTGGTTGTAGCTATGTTAGACATATGCAAGACTTTCATCCCATGTACGTGGATGTTTAATGTGAAGAAAAAAATTTATATTGTGGATGCGATCGTTATAGATCATGCCCAAAAGTTTTTAAGCCTAAAAATTCTCCGAAGACCCTTTAAAATGCAAAATAAAAAAGCTACGAAAAACTGCCAAAATTAGACTTTTAGGACTTTCCCTGAAAACTGCCAAAAATAGAAATTTTAAGACTTTCCAAAAATATATATTTGGAATCCTTGTTCTAGATAATTTATCTTTCCTTAAGAAGTAAAGGGAAATGTTACATCAATGGGATCTAATGGATAGAATATAAGACAAACTTGAAATGAGTTATGTCCCGTAGAGCTATGAAGCTATCAGTAGCTATGTTGGACACATGCAAAAATTTCATCCCATGTAAGTGGATGTTTAAAGTGAAGCATGCATTTAGATTGTGTCTCCAATCGATAAATATCTTTCCCAACATTTTTTAACCCCAAAAATGCAAAATACAAAAGCTGATTAAAACTACCAGAAATAGACTTACAGAACTTTCCTTGAAAACTATAAAAATAGAAGTTTTAAGAATTTCCAAAAACATATATTTGAAATCCATGTTCCATATCATTTCTATTTTCTTAATAATAAAAGGGAAATGCTACATCAATGGGAATAAATGGTTGGAATCCAAGACATATCTGAAATGGGCTATGTCCTGTAGAGCTAGGAAGAGTTCGGTTGTAGCTATATTGGAGGTTTGTAAAACTTTCATCCAATGTATGTGGATGTTTGGAGTGAAGCAAGAAGTTAGACTACAAATCCAATTGAAAAATGTCCTTACTAAATTTTTTAAGCCCAAAAATGCTCTGAAGACCCTAAAAAATGCAAAAAATGCTAAAAACTTTCAGAAATAGACTTTCATGACTTTCCTTGAAAACTGCTAAAATAGAAATTTTAAGACTTTCCAAAAACAAATTTTTGGAATCCCTTTTATGAATCATTCATCTTTCCTTAAGAAGAAAAGGAACATGCTACATCAATGGGAGATAATTGCTGAAATGTAAGACATACCTTAAATGTGTTATGTCCTGTAGAGCTATGAAGAGATCAGTTTTAGCTATGTTGGATATATGCAAGATTATCGACACTTGTACATGGATTTTTGGAGTGAAGAACAAAGTTAGAGTGCTACTCTAGTTGATAAATATCATGCCCAAAATATTGTTAAGCCCAAAAATACTTTGAAGAACCTTAAAATTGTAAAATACAAAAGCTGCTAAAAATTGCCAAAAATAAACTTTCAAGACTTTCCCTGAAATCTTCTAAAAATAGAAACTTTAAGAATTTCCAGAAATAATATTTAAAAGTCTTATTCTGATTCGTTTGTCTTTCCTTAAGAAGCAAAGGTAGATGCTACATCAATGGGAGCCAATGGCTAGAATCTAAGACATACTTAAAATAGACGTTGTCCCGTAGAGTTATGAAGAGCTCAGTTGTAGCTAAATTGGACATATACAAGACTTTCATCCCATCTACGTGGGTGTCTGGAGTGAAGAAAAAAGTTATACTGTTCCTCGGCTCAATAAATATTTTACCCAAAATTTTGCTAAGCCCAAAAATTCTCCAAAGACCCTAAAAAATGCACAAGTACTAAAATATGCCAGAAATAGACTTTCAAGACTTCCCTAAAAAATGCCAAAAATATAAATTTTAAGACTTTCCAAAAATAGATCTTTGAAATTCCTCTTATGGATCATTCTTCTTTCCTTAAGAAAGTAATGGAAAATGCTACATCAATGGGATCTAATGGATGGAATCCAAGACATACTTGAAATGGGTTGTGTCTATAGAGCTATGAAGAACTCAATTGTAGCTATATTGGAAATATGCAAGAGTTTCATCCCATGTACGTACATGTTTTGTGTGAAGAAAAAAAGTTATACTGTAACTCTGATCAATAAATATCCTGCCCAAAATTTTGCTAAGCCAAATAATGCTCTAAGGACCCTAAAAAATGTAAAATATAAAAGATGCTAAAAATGCCAGAAATAGACTTTCAAGACTTTCCCTGAAAATTGCAAAAATAGAAATTTCAATACTTTCCAAAAATATATCTTTGGAAGCCGTGTTATGGAACATTTGTCTTTTCTTAAGAAGCAAAGGGAAATGCTACATCAATGAGAGCCAATGACAGGAATCCAAGACATACCTGAAATGGGCTATGTCTCGTAGAGCTATGAAGGGCATAGTTGTAGCTTTGTTAGACATATGCAATACTTTTATCCCATGTATGTGGATGTTTGGAGTGAAGCACAAAGTTATACTATGGCTCTAGTCGATAAATTTTCTGCCCAAAAATTTGGTGAGCCCAAAAATGTTGTATAAACCCTAAAAAATGCAAAGTATAGAAGCTGTTAAAAAAATGCTAGAAATAGAATTTGAGAACTTTCTTTGAAAATAAGCAAAAAGATAAATTTTAAGAATTTCCAAAAATAAATCTTTGTAAGCTGTGTTCTAGATCATTTATCTTTCCTTAAGAATTAAAGGGAAATGTTTCATCAATGGGATTCAATGGCTGGAATCTAAGACATACATGAAATGGATTATGTCTCTTAGAGTTATTGGGAGCTCATTTGTAGCTATGTTGTACATATACAAGACCTACATCTCAGGTACATGGATGTTTGGAGTGAAATAAGAAGTTAGAAAGTGTTTCCGATCAATAAATATCTTGCCCAAAATTTTGCTAAGCCTAAAAATGCTCTGAGCACCCTTAAAATGCAAAATACAAAAGATGCTAAAAACTGCTTGAAATAGACTTTCAAGACTTTCCCTAAAAATGTCAAAAATAGAAATTCTAAGACTTTTCAAAAATATATCTTTAAAATCCCTGTTTTAGAATATTTTTCTTTCATTAAGAAAATGGAAATGTTGCATAATGAGATTCAATGGTTGGAATCCAAGACCTTCCTGAAATGGGCTATGTTTTGTAGAGTTATGAAGAGCTTGTTTTAAGCTATGTTGGACATATGCAAAAATTTCATTCCATGTACGTGGATGTTTGGAGTGAAGCACAAAGTTAGATTGTGGCTACATTTGATAAATACCTAGCGCAATATTTTGTTAATCACAAAAATGCCCGAAGACCCTAAAAATGGAAAATACAAAAGTTGTAAAAAACTACCATAATAGACTATCAGGACTTTCCCTGAAATCAACCGAAAATAGAAATTTTAAGACTTTCTAAAAATAGATTTTTGGAAGCCTAGTTTTGGATCATTGGTCTTTCCTTAAGAGATGATCAGAAATGTTATATCAATGATAGCTAATGGCTAGAATCGAAGACAAACCTGAAATTGGCTGTCATGTAGAGTTATGAAGAGTGCAGTTATAGCTATGTTGGACATATGTAAGACTTTCATCCCTTGTACGTCGATGTTTGGAGTGAAGCAAAAATTTATACTACTTCTATAGACGATAAATATCATGCCCAAAAAATTTTCTAAGCCAAAAAATTCTTCGAGACCCTAAAAATATAAAATACAAAAGATGCTAAAAACTGCTAGAAATAGACATTCAAGAATTTCCTTGACAACTACCAAAAAGAGAAATTTTAGGACTTTACAAAATATATTCTTGGAAGCCCTGTTATAAATCATCTGTATTTTCTTAAGAAGGAAGGGACATTCTACATCAATTGGAGCCAATGGTTAGGTCCAAGACACACCTTAAATGGGTTGTCACATAGAGCTATGAAAAGCTGGTTGTAGTTATATTTCACATATGCAAGACTTTCATCGGATGAACGTGGATGTTTGGAGTGAAACACAAATTTATATTGTGGCTTTGATCAATAATTAACTTACCCAAAAAAATTTCTAAGCCCTAAAATGCTTCCAAGACCGTAATAGATGTAAAATACAAAATTTTCTACAAACTGCCAAAAATACATTTTCATGACTTTCCCTGAAAACTGTAAAAAAATATAAATTTTAAGTCTTTTAAAAAATAGATCTTTGGAAGCCCTGTTGTGGATCATACATATTTCCTTAAGAATTAAAGGGAAATACTACATTAATGGGAGCCAATGGCTGAAATCCAAGACATACCTGAAATGGGTTGTCCCGTAGAGTTATGAATAGTTTGGTTGTAGCTATGTTGAATATATGCAAGACTTTAAACCTATGTACGTGGGTGTTTAAAGTATGACACATAGTTAGAATGCAACTCCACTCGCTTAATATCCTCCCCAAATTTTTGGTAAGCCCTAAAATGGTCTAAAGTCCCTAAAAAATGCAAAATACAAAAACTTTTAAAAGCGCCATAAATAGAGTCTCAGGACTTTCCGTGAAAACTACAAAAATATAAATTTTAAGACTTTCAAAAAATAGATTTTTGAAATCCATGTTCTAGATAATTCTTCTTTCCTTACAAAGAAAAAATAAATGCTACATCAATGGTATCTAATCGCCGGGATCTAAAACATACTTGAAATGGACTATCTCGTAGTGCTTTGAAAAGCTCATTTGTATCTATATAAGACATATAGAAGAATTTCGTCCCATGTACGTGGATGTTTGGAGTGAAACACGAAGTTAGATTATGGCTCCGGTCGATAAATATCCTTCCCAAAATTTTGGTAAGACCAAAAATGCTCTGAAGACCCTAAAAATGCAAAATACAAAAACTACTAAACACTATCAAAAATACACTTTCACGACTTTCCTTGAAAGTTATCAAAAAATGGAAATTTTAAGACTTTCCAAAAATATATATTTAGAAACCTTTTTCTGAATCATTCCTCTTTGCTTAAGAAGCAAATTGAAATGCTACATCAATGGGAGACAATGTCTAGAACTTGAGACATTCCTAAAGTGGGTTGTCCCGTGGTGTTATGAAGAGCTTAGTTGTATCTATGTTAGACATATAAGAATTTCATCCCATGTACGTGGATATTTAAAGTAAATCATGAGGTTGTACTAAGGCTCTAATCATTAAATATTCTTCCCAAAAGTTTTCTAAGCCCAAAAATGTTTTGAAGACCCTAAAAATGCAAATTTCAAAAGCTGCTAAATAATGCCATAAATAGACTTTTACGATTTTCCCTAAAAACTTACAAAAATAGAAATTTTAAGACTTTTCAAAAATATATATTTGGAAGGCATGTTCTGGATAATTTAACTTTAATTAAGAAGCAAAGGGAAATGCCACATCAATGGGAGCCAATGGCTAGAATCTAAGACATACCTGAAATGGGCTATTTCTCGTAGAGCTATGAAAATCTCGGTTGTAGCTATGTTGGACATATGCGAAAATTCCACCCCATGTGGAGTGAAACATGAAGTCAGACTATGGATCCAATCAATAAATATCCAACCCAACATTTTTCTAACCCCAAACATGTAAAATACTGAAGTTACTTAAAAATGCGAGAAATAGACTTTTAGAGATTTCCCTGAAAAGTACAAAAATAGAAGTTTTAAGAATTTTAAAAAATATATCTTTGGAATCACTGTTCGAGATCATTTTTCTTTCCTTAAGAATAAAATTGAAATGCTACATATATGGGAACCAATGGCTGGAGTCCATGACATACCTAAAATGAGTTATGTCCTTTAGAGCTATGAAGAGCTCCGTTGTAGCTATATTGGACATATGCAAGAATTTCATCCCATGTACATGGATGTTTGGAGTGAAGCATAAAGTTATACCACATCTCCAGTCGATAAATTTCCTTCTTAAAATTTTGTTAAGCCAAAAATACTCCGAAGACCCTAAAAATGCAAAATACAAAAGCTGCTAAAAGTTTCATAAATAGACTTTCAAGAATTTCCCTGATAACTGCTAAAAATATAAATTTACTTTCCAAAAAGAGATATTTGGAATCCCTATTCTAGATCATTTGTATTTCAATAATAAGCAAAGGGAAATGTTACATCAATGACAGCCAATAGTTGTAATCCAAGACAGACCTGAAATGCATTGTCCCGTAGAGCTATGAAGAGCTCGATTTTAGCTATGTTAGACATATGCAAGACTTTCATCCTATGTACATGGATGTTTGGAGTGAAGCAAAAATTTATAATGTGACTCTACTTAAAAATAACCTTCTCAAAATCTTGCTAAGTGCAAAAATGCTCTGAAGAGCCTCAAAACTATAAAATACAAAAGATGCTAAAAACTGTTAGAAATAAACTTTCAGGACTTTCCTGAAAAACAGCCAAAAATAGAAAATTTAAGACTTTCAAAAAATAGATCTTTGTAATCCTTATTATGGATCATTTGTATTTCCTTATGAAGTAAAGTAAAATTCTATATCAATGGGAGCCAATGGCTAGAATCCAAGACATACCGAAATGGGCTTTGTCCCGTAGAGCTATGAAGAACTCGATTGTTGCTAAGTTGAACCTATGTAAGACTTTCATCCCATGTATATGGGTGTTTGAAGTGAATCAAAAAATTAGAACGTGCCTCATGTCGATAAATATCTTACCCAAAAATTTTCTAAGCCCAAAAATGCTCTAAGGACCATAAAAAATGCAAACTACAAAAGCTACTAAAAATCGCTAGAAATAGATCGTTGGAAGCCCTCTTCTACATCATTCATCTTTCCTTAAGAAAGTAAAGTAAAATGCTACATCAATGGGAGCCAATGGCTAGAATCTAAGACATACTTGAAATGGGTTGTTTCGTAGAACTATGAAGAACTCAGTCGTAGGTATGTTGAACATATGCAAGAGTTTCATCCCATGTACATACATGTTTGGTGTGAAACAAGAAGTTATAATAAAACTTTAGTTGATAAATATCACGCCCAAAATTTTGCTAAGCCAAAAAATGCAAAATATAAAATATGCTAAAAAATGCCAAAAATAGACTTTCATGACTTTCCCTGAAAACTACCAAAAATAGTCTTTTCTTAAGAATTAAATGGAAATGATACATCAATGGGATCCAATGGATTGAATCCAATACATACTTATAATGGGCCTTATCTTGTAGAGCTATTAAGAGCTCGGTTATAGCTATGTTAGACATATGCAAGACTTTCATCCAATGTACGAGTATGTTTGGAGTGAAACACAAATTCGACTATGGCTCCAGTTGATAAATATCATGCCCAAAATTTTGCTAAGCCCAAAATTTCTCCAAAGACCGTAAAAAATGTACAATACAAAAGCTACTAAAAACTGTCAGAAATAGACTTTTAAGACATTCCTTAAAAACTGCCAAAAATATAAATTTTAAAACGTTCCAAAAATAGATCTTTGTAAGCCTTATTTTGGATCATTCGTCTTTTCTTAATATGCAAGGGGAAATGCTACATCAATGGGAGCCAATGTCTGGAATCCAAGACATACTTGAAATGGTTTGTTCCGTTGAGCTATGAAGAACTATGGTGTAGCTATGTTGGACATATGGAAGAATTTCATGCATGCACATTAGTGTTTAGAGTGAAGCATGAAGTTAGACTATGGCTATGATTGATATATCTTGCCCAAAATTTTGTTAAGCCCAAAAATGCTAGGAAGATCCTTAAAAATGTAAAATATACATTAAAAACTACTAGAAATAGGCTTTCAAGACATTCCTTGAAAAATGTCGAAAATAGAAATATCTTTCAAAAAGAAATATTTGGAAGCTTTGTTTTAGATCATTGATATTTCCTTAAGAACCAATGGGAAATGCTACATAAATGGGAGTGAATGGTTAGAATCCAAGTCATACCTAAAAATGGTTGTCCTATAGAGCTATGAAAATACCAGTTCTAACTATTTTTGACATATGAAAGACTTTCATCCCATGCATGTGGATGTTTGGAGTGAAGCATGGAATTATATCATTGTCATTGGCCGATGATAAATATCCTAGCCAAAAATTTTCTAACCCAAAAAATTCTCTGAAGACCCTAAACAATATAAAATACAAAAGATACTAAAAATCGATGAGAAATAGACTTTTAAGACTTTCCCTAAAAATGACTAATTTTTTTAAAATTTCAAAAATAGATTTTAGAAGCCTGTCTGGATAATTCATCTTTCCTTAAGAAGCAAAGGAAAATGTTACATCAATTTGAGCCAACAAATGGAATCCAAGACATACTTGAAATGGACTATGTCTTGTAAAGCTATGAAGAGCTCAATTGTAGCTATGTTGGACATATGAGAACGACTTTCAACCCTTGTATGTGGATGTTTGTAGTGAAGCGTGAAGCTATCTTGTGGCTCGATTGATAAATAATCTACCCAAAAATTTACTAGTCCAAAAATGCTCCAAAGAACCAAAAAAGCAAAATACAAAAGCTGCTAAAAACTACTAGAAATAAAATTTCATGACTTTCCCCGAAAACTACCAAAAATAGATTTTTTTAATACTTTCCAAAAATAGAAATTTGGAAGCCCTAATCTAATTCATTTGTCTTTTCTTAGTAAGAAAAGACAAATTCTACATCATTGGGAGCTAATGGTTGTAATCCAAGACATACCTGAAATATGTTATGTCCCGTAGAGCTATGAAGAGCTTGGTTGTAACTATGTTGGACATATGCAAAACTTTCAACCCATGTACATGGATGTTTGGAGTGAATCAGGAATTTAGGATTTGGCTTTGGTCAATTTATATTATGCCCAAAATTTTGCTAGGCCCAAAAATGCTCTGAAGACCCTCAAAAATGCAAAGTACAAAAAATGCTAAAAACTGCCAAAAATATACTTTTAGGACTTTCCCTGAAAACTAACGAAATATAAATTTATAGAATTTCCAAAAATAGATATTTGGAAGCCTTTGTTCTAGATCATTTGTCTTTGCTTAAGAAGAAAAGAGAAATGATAAATTAATGCAAGCTAATGGATGCAATCCAAGACATACCGAAATGGGCTAGCTCGTAGAACTATGAAGATCTTGGTTGTAGCTATGTTAGACACATGCAAGAATTTCATCCCATGTATGTGGATGTTTGGAGTGAAACACGAAGTTAAGAGTGCAGCGTTGGTCGATTAATATCGTACCCAAAACAATTCTACGCCTAAAATTTCTCTAAAGACCCTGTAAAATGTAAAATACAAAAAGCTTCTAAAAGATGTCGAAATAGACTTAGGACTTTCCTAAAAATTGCCAAAAATAAAAAATTTATGACTTTCCAAAAATAGATCTTTGCAAACCCTGTTCTGTATCATTTTCCCTTTCTTAATAAACAAACATAAAAGCTACATCAAAGGGAGCAAATGATTGGATTTCAAGACATACCATAAATGGGCTATGTCACGTAGAGGTATGAAGAGCTCGATTGTAGCTATGTTGGACATATGCAAGACTTTTATCCCATGCACATGGATGTTGGAGTGAATGAAAAAAGTTAGACTGTAGCTCAAAACGATAAAAATCTTGCCCAAATTTTTGTTAAGACCAAAAATTCTCCAAAGATCCTTAAAAATTTAAAATACAAAAGTTGCTAAAAACTTCCAGAAAAAGATTTTCAGGACTTTTGTTGAAAACTGAGAAAATAGAAATTTTAAGAGTTTCCAAAAATGGATTTTTGAAGCCTTGTTTTGGATCATTTGTCTTTACTTAGTAAGTGAAGAGAAATGCTACATCAATGGGAGCCAATGGTTGGAATGTAATACATACCTTAGATGGGATTGTCCCGTAGAGCTATGAAGAGCTCGATTATAGCTATGTTGGACATATCAAAGAATTTCATCCCATGTATGTGGATGCTTAGAGTGAAGCACTAAGTTAGACTCCAGATCTGGGTGATAAATGTACTTTCAAAAAAATTTCTAAGCCCAAAAATAATTTGAAGACCTTAAAAGTGAAAACTACAAAAGTTGTTATAAACTGTTAGAAATAGACTTTAAGGGCTTTCCCTAAAAACTATTTAAAAAAAAAAACTTTCCAAAAATAGATCTTTGGAAGCCTTATTTTGGATCATATTTAATACTTTCAATGCATGCACATAGATTTTTTGAGTGAATAACAAAGTTAGACTATGGCTTCAGTCAATAAATATCCTACTAAGAATTTTACTACGCCCAAAAATGCTCCAAAGACCCTAAAAAATACAAAATATAAAAACTGCTAAAAATTACCAGAAATAGACTTTCAAGACATTCCCTAAAAAACTGTGAAAATAGAAATTTTAAGATGTTCCAAAAATTGATCTTTGGAAGCTTTATTTTGAATCATTTTTTTTCTTGAAGCAAAGGTAAATGCTACATCAATGGGAGCCAATAGTTGGACTTCAAGACATACCTAAAATGGGCTATGTCCATAGAGCTTTGAGGATCTCGATTGTAGATATGTTGGAAATAATACTTTCATCCTGTGGTCGTGGATGTTTGGAGTGAAGCATGATGTTAGAATATGGCTCTAGTCGATAAATATCCAAAATTAGAAATTTATGACTTTCCAAAAATAGATCTTTGGAAGCCCCATTTTAGATCATTTGTCTTTCCTTGAGGATTGAAGAGAAATGGTACATCAATGGGAACCAATTCCTATAATACAAGACATATCTAAAATGGGCTATGTTCCGTAGAGCTAAGAAGATCTCAATTATAGTTATTCTCAGTTGTAGCTATGTTAGACATATGCATGAATTTCAACTCGTGTACGTGGATGTTTGGAGTGAATCTTGAACTTAGACATTGGCTTTAGTCGACAAATATACAACAACAAAAAATTATAAGAAAAACAATGCACCAAAGACCCTAAAAAATTCAAAAATACAAAAGCTGCTAGAAACTGCCAGAAATAAACTTTCAGGATTTTCCTTCAAAATTGCTAAAAATAGAAATTTTAAGACTTTTCAAAAATAGATGTTTGGAAGCCCCGTTTTGCATCATTCATCTTTCTTTAAGAATAAATAGGAAATGCTACATCAATGGGAGAAAATGGCTAAAATCAAAGACATACTTGAAATGGGTTATGTCTTGTAGAGCTATGAAGAGCTCAGTGTAGCTATGTTGGACATATGTAAGACTTTCATCCCATGTACTAGATGTTTAGAGTGAAACAAAAAGTTAGACTACAGATACGATTGATAAATATCTTGCTCAAAGTTTTGCTCAGCTGAAAAATGCTCTGAAGACCTTTAAAATGTAAAATATATAAGCTGTCAGAAATAGACTTTTAGGACTTTCACTAAAAACTGCTAAAAATTGAAAGTTTAAGACTTTCTAAAAATAGATCTTTGGAATTCCTGTTCTGGATCAATCTTCTTTTTTTAACAAGAAAAATGAAATGCTACATCAATGGGAGCCAATGGCTGGAATACAAGACATATCTGAAATAGGTTGGCCCATAGAGCTATGAAGAGTTTGGTTGTAACTATGTTGGACATGCAAGAATTTCGTCCCATATACATGTATATTTGGAGTGAAACACAAAGTTATATTACAACACAACTTGATTATTATCCTGCCCAAAATGTTTCTAATCCCAAAAATGCTAGGAAGACCCTAAAAAAAGCAAAATACAAAAGTTGTTAAAAACTGTTAGAAATAGACTTTGTAACTTTCCTGAAAACTTTCAAAAATGGAAATTTTAAGACTTTCTAAAATAGATATTTATAAGCCATGTTGGATCCTTTGTATTTTCTTAGAAGAAAACCAAAATAATATGGCAATGGGAGTCAATGGAGTGAATCCTAGATATACTTGAAATGGGCTATATGTTGTAGAGCTATTAAGAACTCGATTATAGCTATGTTAGACATATGTAAGAATTTCATCCCATGTAAGTGGATGTTTGGAGTGAGTGACAAAGTTAGATTCTAACTCTGGTTGATAAAAATACTGCCCAAAATTTTGCTAAGCCAAAAAAATGCTCTTAAGATATACACAAATGCAAAATACAAAAGCTTCTAAAAACTGTCAGAAATAGAATTTCAAGACTCTCCCTAAAAACTGCCAAAAAAAGAAATTTTAAGACTTTCCAGTAATAGATATTTGGAATCCCTATTCTAGATCACTCTTCTTTCCTTCAGAATCAAATGGAAATTCTACATTAATAGAAGCCAATGGATGGAATGTAAGACATCCCTGAAATGTGTTATGTCTCATAGAGCTATGAAGAGCTCGGTTATAGTTATGTTGCACATATGCATGAATTTCATCCCATGTAAATGGATGTTTGAAGTGAATCATGAAGTTAGACTGCGGCTCCGGTTGAAAAATATCCTACACAAAATTTTACTAAGCATAAAAATGCTCCGAAGACACTAAAATGCAAAATACAAAACCTACTAAAACCTACCAGAAATAGACTTTTAGGACTTTCCATGAAAATTGTAAAAAATAGAAATCTTAATATTTTCCAAGAAAATATATTTTGAAACCCTTTTCTAAACCATTCATCTTTCCTTTGAAAGCAAAGGGAAATGCCACATCAATGGGGGCAAATGGTCGATATCCAATACATACTTGAAACGGGTTGTCCCATAGAACTATAAAGAGCTCAGTTATATCTGTGTTGGACATATGCAAGTGTTTCTTCCCATGTACGTGGATGTTTAGAGTGAAGCATGAAGTTATACTGAGGCTCCGGTTGATATATATCCTGCCCAAAAATTTTCTAAGCCTAAAAATGCTCTGATGACCCTCACAAATCTAAAATACAAAAATCTAGTAAAAGCATAAAGAAATAGACTTTACACACTTTCCATGAAAATTGCCAAAAATATAAATCTTAATAATTTCCAAAAATTATCTTTGGAAACTTTGTTTAAGATCATTCGTCTTTCTTTAAGAAGTAAAAGGAAATGCTACATCAATGCGATCTTATGGCCAAAATCTAAGACATACCTGAAATGGGTTGTCTCATAGAGCTATGAATATCTTGGTTGTTGTTATGTTGGAAATATGCAAGATTTTCATTCCATATACGTGGATGTTTGGAATGAAACATGAAGTTAGATTATGGATCTAGTCGATAAATATCGTGCCTAAAATTTTGTTAAGCACAAAAATGCTTTGAAGACCCTAAAAATGTAAAATACAAAAGTTGCTAAAAATTGTCTAGAAATAGACTTTTAGGACTTTCCTTTAAGATTACCAAAAATAGAAATTTTAATACTTTCCAAAAAAAGATATTAAAAATCCATGTTTTTGATCATTTGTATTTCCTCAATAATTGAAGGGAAATGCTACATCAATGGGAGCCAATGGATCGAATCTAAGACATACATGGAATGGGCTATGTCCCATAGAGCTATGAATAGCCTTGGCCAGTATGTGTTAGACATATGAACGATCTTAAACCCATGTAGGTATATGTTTTGAGTAAAGCACGATGTTAGAATGCGACTTAAATCAATTAATATCCTTCCCAAAAATGCTCTGAAGACCCTAAAAAATAAAAAATACAAAAGATCCTAAAAACTATTAGAAATAGACTTTCACGACTTTCCATAATAACATACAAAAATATAAATCACAAAACTTTCCAAAAATATATCTTTGGAAGCCTTGTTCTAGATCATTCATCTTTCCTTTATAAACAAAGGGAAATGCTACATCAATGGTAGCCAATGGTCGATATCTAAGACATACCTGAAATGGGGTGTTTTGTAGAGCTATGAAGAGCTCGATTGTAACTATGTTGGACATATGCAAGACTTTCATCCCATTTACGTGGATGTTTGGAGTGAAGAAAAAATTTATACTACAAATTCGATTGATATATATCTTACGTAAAATTTGTTAAGCCAAAAATGATTCAAAGACCCTAAAAAAAGTAAAATACAAAAACTCGCTAAAAATACTAAAAACAACAAGAAATAGACTTTCGGGCTTTCCATGAAAATTGTCAAAAATAGAAATCTTAATAATTTTGAAAAATAAATCTTTGCGATCCATGTTCTAGATCATTCATCTTTCCTTACGAAGTAAAGAGAAATGCTACATCAATGGTATCCAATGGTCGAAATCCAAGACATAATTAAAATGGGTTGTCCCATAGAGCTATTAAAAAATCGGTTATAGCTATGAAGGAATTATGCAAGACTTTCATCCCATGTATGTGGATTTTTGGAGTGAAGCAAAAAGTTAGACTGCGGCTTTGGTCAATAAATATCCTGCCCAAATTTTTTACTAAGCACAAAACTTCTCCATAGACCTTGAATAATGCAAAATACAAAAGATGATAAAAACTATCAAAAATAAACTTTCAAGACTTTCCCTGAAAACTACAAAAAATAGAAATTTTAAGACTTTCAAAATATAAATATTTGGAAGCCTTGTTCTGGATCATTTGTCTTTTGTTAAGAAGCAAAGGGAAATGCTACATCAATGGGAGCCAATGGCTGGAATCCAAGACATACCTGAAATGGGCTATGTCTCGTAGACATATGAAGAGCTTGATTGTAGTATGTGTTGGACACAAACAAGACTTTTATCCCATATATGTGGATGTGTGGAGTGAAGCTCAAAGTTAAGTTAGATTGTAGCTTCGGTCAATAATTATACTACAAATTTTTTTAAGCCCAAAAATGCTCAAGACCCTAAAAATGTAAAATACAAAAGCTGCTAAAAACGCTAGAAATTGACTTTAGCGCTTTCCTTGAAAAACTCGCTAAAATAGAAATTTTCAAACTTTACAAAAATAGATTTTTGGAATCCCTATTCTGGATCATTCTTATTTCCTTAAGAAGCAAAAGGGAAATGCTATATCAATGGACTCCAATGGTTGGAATCAAAGAAATACCGAAATGGGTTATATCGTAGAGCTTTGAAGAGCTACCTTGTAGCTATGTTGGACATATGTAAAACATTCATCCCATGTACGTGGATGTTTGGATTGAAGCATGAAGTTAAAGCATGGCTCTAATTGATAAATATCCTTTCCAAAATTTTGATAAGCCCAAAATTGATCGATGACCCTTAAAAATACAAAGCTGTAAAACTTATTAAAAGCGCCAAAAAAAAAGAGTTTCAGGACTTTCTTTGAAAACTACAAAAAATAGAAATTTTAAGAATTTATGAAAAAGGAAATAATACATCAATAAGAACCAATGGTTGGAATCTAAGACATGCTTAAAATGGGCTATCTTGTACAGCTAAGGAGCTCGGTTGTAGCTATGTGGGACATATGCAATAATTTTCATCCCATGTACGTGGATGTTTGGAGTGAAGCATGAAGTTAGATGTGTCTCTCGAATGATAAATAGCCTACCCAAAAATGCTCCAAATACCCTAAAAAAATACAAAATACAAAGGCTACTAAAAACTGTTAGAAATAGACTTTTAGGATTTACCCTGAAATTTTTTCAAAAACAACAATTTTAAAGACTTTCCTAAAATACATATTTTGAATCCTTATTCTAGATCATTCATATTTTCTTAAGAAACAAAGTTAAATGCTACATCAATGGGAGCCAATGGATGGAATCCAAGACATACCTAAAATGGGCTATGTCCCGTAGAGATTTGAAGAGCTCGATCGTAACAATGCTAGACATATGGAAGACTTTAATCCCATGTACATGGATGTTTTGAGTGAATAATGAAGTTATAATTCAGCTCCTATCATTAAATATCCTGACCAAAATTTTCTTATCCCAAAAATTCTTCGAAGACCCTAAAAATGCAATATACGAAAGCTGCTAAAAACTGCCAAAATAGACTTTCAAGACTTTCCCAAAAAAATTGCCAAAATATAAATTTTAAGACTTTCTAATAATATATCTTTAGAAGCCTTGTTCTAGATCAATCATCTTTCCTTAAGAAGAAAAGTGAAGTTCTACATCAATGGGAGCCAATAGTTGGAATCCTAGATGTACCTGATATGGGATATGTCTTGTAGAGCTATGAAGAGCTCAGTTGTACCTATGTTGGACATATGCAAGAATTTCATCCCATGTATGTGAATGTTTAGAATGAAGCACAAATTTAGATTGTAGTTTTGATCAATAAATATTTTTCTCAAAATTTTGGTAAGCCAAAAAATGCTCCGAAGACCCTAAAAATGTAAAATACATAAGTTGTTAAAAAATGCTATAAATAGACATTCATGAATTTCCCTTAAAACTTCCCAAAATAGAAATTTAAAGACTTTATAAAAATAGATCTTTGGAAGCCTTATTGTGGATCACTATTCTTTCCTTGATAAGCAAAGGGAAATGCTATATAAATGGGAGCCAATGGCTGGAATCTAACACACCTAAAATGGGTTATAGCACGTAGAGGTATGAAGAGCCCGATTGTAGCTATGTTTAACATATGCAAGAATTTCATCCTATGAATGTTAGACTATGCCTATGGCCGATATATATCATGTTCAATAAAAAATTAAGCCCAAAAATGCATCAAAGACCCTAAAAATGCAAAATACAATAGACTTTCAAGACTTTCCTTTCCCTAAAATTGACATAAATAGAAATTTTAAGACTTTCCGAAAAAAATACCTTTGGAAGGCTTATTCGGATCATTTGCTTTTCATTAAGAAAACAAAGGGAAATGATACATCAATGG
This sequence comes from Taxus wallichiana var. yunnanensis, assembly GCA_018340775.1. Lineage (NCBI taxonomy): Eukaryota > Viridiplantae > Streptophyta > Pinopsida > Cupressales > Taxaceae > Taxus > Taxus wallichiana. The sequence continues at coordinate 362,130,132 of CM031238.1, forward strand.
AAACCAATACATTGAACCCAAGACATAACTTAAATGGGCTATGGCCCGTAAAGCTATGAAGAGCTAAGTTCTAGCTATGTTGCACATATGCAAGACTTTCAAACCGTGTACATGGATGTTTAGAGTTAAGAACAAAGTTAGGTTGCATCTCTGGTCAATCAATATCCTTCCCAAAAGAAATTTAGGCCCGAAAATGCTCTGAATACCCTAAAAAATGTAAAATAGAAAAGCTACTAAAAACTACCAGAAAATAGACATTTAAAACTTTCCCTCGAAAAATTGTAAAAAATAGAAATTTTTATACATTCCAAAAATAGATCTTTGGAAGCACTATTTTGGATCATTTTCCTTTCCTTAAGAAGAAAATGGAAATGCTACATTAATGGGAGCCAATGGTTGGAATTGAAGACATACTTGAAAAGAGCTATGTCTCGTATAGCTATGAAGAGCTCGATTGTAGCTATGTTAGACATTCATAAGACTTTCATTTCATATACATGGATGTTTGGAGAGTAAAAAAAAATTTATACTTTGGCTGGTAAATAAATATCTTTCCCAAAAAAATTTAAGCCCAAAATCCTCCGAAGGCCATAAAATGTAAAATACAAAAGGTGCTAAAAAGCTGTCAAAAATAGACTTTCATGAATTTTTGTGAAAAATGTCAAAAATCTAGATTTTAAGAGCTTCCAAAAATAAATGTTTAGATGTTCAATTATGGATAATTCATTTTACTTTAACAAGTAAAGGGAAATGCTATATCAATGGGAGCTAATGGCTCGAGTCCAAGATATACCTTAAATGGGTTGAGTTTTGTATAACTATGAAGATCTCAGTTGTATCTATAATAGACATATGCAAGAATTGTATCTTACATACATGATGTTTGGAGTGTATCAAGAAGTTGGACTCTAACTCCTGTTGATAAATATCCTACTCAAAATTTTGCTAAGCGCAAAAATGCTCCGAAGACCCTAAAAAATGCAAAATACAAAAGCTGCTAAAAACTGCCAGAAATAGATTTTCAGGATTTTTTCTGAAAACTACCAAAAATAGAAATTTCAAGACTTTCCAAGAATAAATATTTTGAATACTTGTTATGGATCATTTATCTTCGCTTAAAAAGAAAAGGGAAATGTTACATAAATGTGAGAAAATGGATGGAATCCAATAATACCTAAAATGGGCTATGTTCGAACAACTATAAAGAGATTGATTGTAGCTATGTTGGAAATATGTAAGACTTTCATCTTATGTATGTGGATGTTTGGTGTAAAGCATGGAGTTAGAATGCAGCTCCGATTGATAAATATCTTGCCCAATTATTTGCTAAGCCCAAAAATACTCCAAAGACCCTTAAAAATGGAAAATACAAAAGCTGCTAAAAACTACTAGAATTAGATTTTCAAAACTTTCTTGAAAACAACCAAAATAGAAATTTTAATACTTTCCAAAAAATATTTGGAAGCCATATTATGGATCATTTGTCTACCATTAAGAACCAAAAGGAAATGTTGCATCAATGGGAGAAAATGGTCGGAATCTAGGACATACCTGAAATGGGTTGTCCCGTAGAGCTCGGTTATAGATATGTAGGACATATGCAAGACATTCATCTCATGTACATGGATTTTTTGACTGAAGAAAAAATTCACATTGTGGCTCTAATGTATAAATATCCTACTCAAAATTTTACTAAACCCAAAAATGCCCTGAAGACCCTAAAAAAATACAAAATATAAAAGATGCTAGAAATGCCAAAAAATAGACTTTTTCAAGGACTTTCCTTGAAAATCGCCAAACATAGAAATTTTAACTTTCCCAATACAAATATTTGAAATCCATGTTTAGGTTCATTCATATTTCCTTAAAGAAGCAAAGGAAAATGTGACATCAATGGGAGACAATGGCTGGAATCCAAGACATACCTGAAATGGGCTATGTCGTAGACCTATGAAGAGATCGATTGTAGATATGTTGGAAATATGCAAGACTTTTATCCCATATACGTGGATGTTTTAAGTGAATAAATAAATACTATTGTGGCTTTGGTCGATACTTATTCTACCCAAAAAAATTTAAAGCCCAAAAATGCTCCAAAGACCCTAAAAAATCAAAATACAAAAAAGTGTTAAAAACAACATGAAATCGACTTTAGAACTTTCCTAAAAATGGCAAAAATAGAAATTTTAAAATTTTCCAAAATATATCTTTAGAATCTCTTTTCTTGATCATTTGTATTTCCTTAAGAAGCAAAGGGAAATTCTACATCAATGGGAGCCAATGGCTGAAATCCAAAGCATACCTGAAATGGGCTATATCTCGTAGAGTTATGAAGAGATCAATTGTAGCTTTGTTGGACATATACAAGGCATTTACCCTATGTACGTGGCTATATGTAGTAAAGCACAAAATTAGATTGTGACTTCATTCCATAATATCCTACCCAAATTTTTTCTAAGCCAAAATATTCTTTAAAGACCCTCAAAAATGCAAAAGACATAACTACTAAAAATTATCAGAAATAGACTTTCAGGACTTTCCCCAAAAATTGCCAAAAATAGAAATTTTAAGACTTTTCAAAAATATATCTTTACAAGCCCTGTTATGGATCATTTTAATTTCCTTAATAAGGAAAGAGAAATGCTACATCAATGGGAGCTAATGGTTGGCATCCAAGACATGCCTAAAATGATGTCCCCTATAACTATGCGAAGCTTGATTGTAGCTAAGTAAGACATATGCAACACTTTCCTCCAGTGTACGTGGATGTTTGGAGTAAAGCATGAAGTTAGAATGTAGCTTTCGCCGATAAATATCCTACCCAAAAATTCTCCGAAGACCCTCTAAAATGAAAAATACAAAAACTGATAAAAACTTGTCAGAAATAAACTTTAAGAACTTTCCCTGAAAACTACCAAAAATAACAATTTTAAAACTTTCTAAAAATAGTTTTTTGGAATCCCTATTCTAGATCATTCATCTTTTGTTAAGAAGCAAAAGGAAATGCTACATCAATGAGAGACAATGATTGGAATCTAAGACATACTTGAAATGGTCTATGGCCCGTAGAGATATAAAGAGCTCAGTTGTATCTATGTTGGAAATATAAAAGAATTTCATCCCATGTTTGTGGATGTTTGAAGTGAAGCACGAAGTTAGTTAGATGTGATCTGATCAATAAATATTTTACCCAAATAGAAATTTTAAGACTTTCGAAAAATAGATTTTTGGAAGCCCTTTTCTGGATCATTCATCTTTCTTTAAGAAGCAAAGGTAAATGTTACATCAATGGGAGAAAATGGATTGAATGCAAGACATACCCCAAATGAGCTATGTCCCGTAAAGTTCTAAAGAGCTTAGTTGTAGCTACGTTGCACATATGCAAGACTTTCATCACATGTACGGGGTTTGGAATGAAGCACGAAGTGAGACTACAACTCTAGTTGATAATTATATTGACCAAAATTTTGCTAAGCCCAAAAATGATCGAAGAATCTCAAAAATACAAAATACAAAAGCTACAAAAAACCTCTAGAATAGACTTTCAGGACTTTCCATGAAAATTGCCAAAAACATAAATTTTAAGACTTTACAAAATGATTTTTTAGAATACCTACTTTGTATCATTCATCTTTCCTTAAAAAGGAAAGAGAAATGCTACATCAATGGGAGGCAATGACTTAAATCCAAGACACACACGAAATGGGCTATGACCTGTAGAGCTATGAAGAACTCGGTTAGAGCTATGTTGGACATATGTAATATTTTAGTCCTACGTATGTGGATGTTTGGAGTGAAGTACAATATTAGATTGTGGCTCGGTCGATACACACCCTACCCAAAATTTTACTAAGCCCAAAAATACTCCGAAGACCCTCGAAAATACAAAATTAAAAACCTTTCAAAAGCTCGGGCCGTAAATAGACTTTCAAGACTTTCCCTGAAAACTTCCGAAACTAGAAATTTTAAGACTTACAAGAAATATATCTCTAGAAGCCCCATTAAATATCATTTGTCTTTCCTTAAGAAGAAAATGGAAATGCTAGATCAATGGGAGCCAATGGGTAGAATCCAATACATACTTGAAATGGGATACGTCCCATGAAGTTGTGAAGAGTTTGGTTGTAGCTATATTGGACATATGTAATACTTACATTCCATGTACATCGATGTTTGAAGTGAAGCACAAAGTTAGATCTGTGTGGCTATGGTAAAAGAAAAATCTTCCCAAATTTTTTTCTAAGCCTATAAATGCTCCAAAGATCCTAAAAAATACAAAAGCTACTAAAAACTGTCGGAAATAGACTTTTAGAACTTTCCTTGAAAACTTACAAAAATAGAAATTTTAAGACTTTCCAACAATAGATCTTTAGAAGCCCTGATCTAGATCATTTTTCTTTCCTTAAGAAGAAAAGGTAAATGTTTCATCAATGGGGGTCAATGGCTGGAATCTAAGACATACGTGAAATGAGCTATGTCATGTAGATCCATGAAGAGCTCGGTTGTAGCTATGTTGGACATATGCAAGACTTTCAGCCTATGTACGTGGATGTTTGGAGTAAAGCATGAAGTTACATGCAACTCCAGTTTATAAATATCCTTCCCAAAAAAATTCTAAGCACAAAAATGCTCAAAAGACCCTACAAAATGTAAAATACTAAAGCCGCTAAAAAATGCAAGAAATATAATTTCAAAACTTTCCCTGAAAACTACAAAAATAGAAATATTAAGAGTTTCCAAAAATAGATCTTTGGAAGCCCTGTTTAAGATCATTTGTCTTTCCTTATGAAACAAAGGAAAATTCTACATCAATGTGAGCCAGTGGATGGAATCCAAAACATACCTGAAATTGACTATATCCCATAGAGTTATGAAGAGTTCAGTTGTAACTATGTTGCACATATGCCAAATTTTCATCCCATGTACATGAATATTTGTAGTGAAGAAGAAAGTTATATTACATTTCCGGTCGATAAATATATTGCACAAAATTTTACTAAGCCAAAAAATGCTTTGAAGACCCTAAAAATTCAAATACAAAAGCTACTAAAAATTGTAGAAATAGATTTTAGGACTCCTTGAAAACTACCAAAAATAGAAATATTAAGACTTTCTAACAATAGATATTTAGAAGCCATGTTCTTTATCATTCACCTTTCCTTAAGAAGTAAAGGAGATGTTACTTCAGTGGGAGCCAATGGTTGGAATCCAAGACATACCTGAAATGGGCCATGTCTCGTAGAGCTATAAAGATGTCGGTTGTAGCTATGTTAGACATATGCAAGAATTTCATCCCATGTACATGGATGTTTAGAGTGAAGCAAAAAGTTAGAATGTAGTTCTAGTTGATACATATCCTGTCAAAAATTTTACTAAGCCCAAAAATGCTCCAATGACCCTAAAAATGCAAAATACAAAAGTTGTTAACAATTGCTAGAAATAAACATTCAAGACTTTCCCTTAAAACTGTCAAAAATATAAATTTAAGAACTTTTCAGAGATAGATCTTTGGAAGCCCTATTCTTGATCATTCTTCTTTCCTTAAGAAGCAAAGGGAAATGCTACATCAATGGGAGCCAATGGCTATAATACAAGACATACCCGAAATGGCCATGTCCCATATATCTATGAAGAGCTCGGTTGTAGCTATGTTGGACATATGCAAGACTTTCATCCCATGTACTTGGATTTTTGGAGTGAAGAAAAAAGTTAGAATATGGCTACGGTCCATAAATATCCTGCCCAAAATTTTGCTAAGACTAAAAATTCTTCGAAGAACCTAAAAATGGAAAATAAAAAAGCTGCTAAAAACTACAAGAAATAGAATTTTAGGATTTTAACTAAAAATTGCCAAAAATAGAAATTTAAGACTTTAAAAAAAATAGAAACCTTTTTTTCTTGATCATCCATCTTTCTTGAAGAAACAATGTGAAATGATACATGAAACAAAGGGAAATGATATATCAATGGAACCAATAGTTGGATCACAAGACATACCTTAAATGGGTTGTCTAGTAGAGCTATAAAAAACTTGGTTGTAGCTATGTTAAAAATATGTAAGAATTTAATCCCATGTAAGGGGATTTTTCTAATACCAAAAATGCTCCAAATACCCTAAAAATGCAATATAAAAAAGATGCTAAAAGTTGTCAGAGATAGACTTTCAGGGCTTTCCCTGAAAAATGCAAAAATATAAATTTTAAGGATTTCCAAAAATAGATCTTTGGAATCCCTATTCTATATCATTCATCTTTTCTTAAGAAGTAAAACTAAATGGTACATCAATGTGAGCCAATGGTTGAAATCCAAGACATACTTGAAATGGGCTATGTCTGATAGAGGTATGAAGAACTCAGTTATAGCTATGCTAGACATATGAAAGGCTTTCATCTCATGTACGTGGATGTTTGGAGTGAATGAAAAAGTTAGACTATGGCTTTGATCGATAAAAATCAAGCCCAAAATTTTTCTTAAGCCTAAAATGCTTTGACAATACCAAAAAATGCAAAATACAAAACCTGCTAAAAAATGCAAGAAATAGACTTTCAGGACTTTCCCTTAAAAGCGCCAAAAATATATATTTTATGACTTTCGAAAAATAGATTTCTAGAAGCCTTATTATGAATGATTTCCCTTTCCTTAAGAAGCAAACGAAAATGCAACATCAATGGGAGCCAATGGTTAGTATCCAAGACACACCTGAAATGGGTTATCATGTAGAGCTATGAAAAGCTCATTTGTAGCTATGTTGGACATATGTAATACTTTCATTCCATGTACATGGATGTTTGGAGTGAAACACAAAGTTAGACTACAACTCCAGTTAGTAAATATCCTTCCCAAAAAATTTCTAAGCCCAAAACTGCTCCGAAGACTCTAAAAATGCAAAATACAAAAGCTACTAAAAACTACAAGAAATAGACTTTTAGGATTTTCTATGAAAATTGTCAAAAATAGAAATCTTAAGACTTTATAAAATATATCTTTAGAATCCCTATTCTAGATCCTTTATCTTTCCTTAAGAAGCATAGGGAAATACTACATCAATGGGATACTGCGACTGGAGTCCAGGACATACCTGAAATGGGTTATCCCGTAAAGCTATGAAGAGCTCAGTTGTAGCTACGTTAGAAATATGCAAGACTTCTATCCCATATACGTGGATGTTTGGAGTGAAGCAAAAAGTTAAACTACATCTCTAGTCAATAAATATTACGCCTAAAATTTTGCTAAGCCCAAAAATGCTCCTAGTACCCTAACAAACTAAAATACAAAAAACACTAAAAATTGTCAAAAATAGAAATGTTGAAGACTTTCTAAAATAAGATAATTGGAATCCCTGTTCTAAATCATTCACCTTTCCTTAAGAATAAAACGGAAATATTACATCAATGGGAGCCAATGGCTGGAATCCAAGACATACTTGAAATGGGTTGTCTTTTAGAGCTATGAAGAGCTCGATTGTAGCTATACTAGACATATGAAAGACTTTCATTGCATGTATGTGGATGTTTAGAGTGAAGCACAGAATTATACTGCAAATTTAGCAGATTAATAATGTTTCCAAAATTTTGTTATGCCCAAAAATGCTTCGAAGACTGTAAAAAATGTAAAATACAAAAGCTGTTAAAAATTACTAGAAATAGACTTTCAAGAATTTCCTTGAAAAGTGTAAAAAACAAGAAATTTTAAGACTTTCCAAAAACAGATATTTGGAATCCCTATTTCGGATTATTTTTCTTTCCTTAGGAAGCAAAGAGAAATGCTACATCGATGGGGGCCAATGGCTAGAATGTAATACATACCTTAAATGGGCTATGTCCTGTAGAGATATAAAGAGCTCGATTGTAGCTATGTTGAATATATGCAATACTTTCATCCCATGTATGTGGATATTGGAGTGAATCACGAAGTTATACTGCGGCTTCAGATGATATATATCCTGTCCAAAAGTTTGCTAAGCTAAAAATAATTCAGAGATGGTCATGACTTTTCGAAATATAAATTACAAAATATAAAAGCTACTAAAAACTGCCAAAAATAGACTCTCTCTAAAAACTACTAAAAATAGAAATTTTAAGACTTTTCAAAAATTGATCTTTGAAAGCTCTGATCTGTATCTTTCATATTTCCTTACGAAGCAAAGGAAAATGCTACATCAATGGGAGCTAACGGCTCCAAGACATATTATAAATGGGTTATGTCCCGTAAAGCTATGAAGACCTTGGTTGTAGCTATGTTGGACATTTAATGCAAGAATTTTAACTCATGTACATGGATGTTTGGAGTTAAGTACTAAGTTAGGTTGCGTATTCGATGGAAAAATAAACTATCCAAATGTAAAATACAAAAGCTGCTAAAAACTACCAGAAATAAACTTTCAGGATTTTCTCCAAAAATTGCCAAAAATAGAAATTTTAAGAATTTCCAAAAATATACCTTTGGATTCCTCGTTTAGATCATTTTCCTTTTCTTAAGAATAAAAAGGAAATGCTTCATCAATGGGATCCAATGACAGGATTCCAAGACATACCTGAAATGAGTTTTGTTCAGTAGAGCTATGAAGAGCTCAGTTGTAGTTATGTTGGACATATGCAAGATTTTCTTCCTATGTACATGGATGTTTGGAGTGAAACGCTAAGTTAGACTATGGATCCTATTGATTAATATCCTTCCCAAAAAAATTCTTAGCTCAAAAATGCTCAAGACCCTCAATGATGCAAAATACAAAAATGGCTTAGAACTACAAGAAATAGAGTTTCAAGACTTTCCGTCAAGTATAAGGAGAATTTGTCCAAATTAGGTAAGGCCTAAATTGGAATTTATGAAATCACGGGAGTTTTTCTTGATTTTCATGGAGGTTTTAGGTCATGGTTATAGTGAAGAAGTGCAGAGTGGCATATTTATGAAGACTATTTTTTGGCGCAGTTTAAAGAAATCTTTAGTAAAAATGAGATTCCAATATATTTCCATTGGTATATCAAAATTGAATATTGGATATGATATGTAAAAGTTATGATGTGATCTTTTAAGGTCAAGTTTAGAGGATATTTATTCTAGGAGGGTGTTATGTGCTACATGAGGTAAAATAATGAATCTATGTTATTAATGATTGGTGAAGGTTTTTTAGGGCTTATCCATCATTTTAAAGTTTTATCCATGCCTTTTTCAAAGTGTGGAATTGTGTTTTTGTGTGATGGAGCATGTCTAGATAATTGCAGTTCTTTAGTCCGTGAAGGGATAAAAAGTAATTTGCAGAGATGGGATTGGTGGAGGTATTCCCGTTAGAGATGGATTGAGTTATTATATGTTTTGGAAAGGTAATTTAGAGAAATTTATAATTAAGTATGTCTTGAGTCTTGGTGAAGTCATTTTATGTGTCTTTCTTGTTGATTTTTGAAGAAGTTTGTAGTTATTATTTTAGAACATGGTTGTTCTTGTTGAAAGATTGAGTTAGTTGAAGCATGAGATGGATGAGTTGATTCTTTATCATAGAAAGTGAAGAAGATTGTATTAGGCACCTAATCGATCCATTTAGAGTTCTTGGAATTGACATAAAAGCGTTTTTATCAACTGATTTTGGAAAATAAGTTTTTGGAAATTTTGATTTGGCGAAGACAAAATTAGATGTGGTTTGAGTAGGTTGATGTTTCATGAGCTTTAACTTATTTAAGAGTGTTTTAAAGGTTCTTAAATTTCCATAAATTTTTCACATGCCATATTTGATTTCATTTTTAAAGGTCTCGAGGCCTAAAGACATATTCAAAGTTGTTAGAAACAACTATTTGGTAAAAGTAATGAGCCCGCACCCATTAAATGAAATAATTTGATTGGTTAAAGAAATTTGCAGTCATGATAGATGTTTAAATGATATATTACTCATTTTTGGTTAGTATGGGAGCTTGAGTAAGTATGGTTTTCGAATGAGTGGATTTTTTTTCTTTCTAATAACATGGTTTTTAGGCTTGTTGGTGCACGATAAGTAGTTTTTTGGATAGGCCAACATACTTGGGTCATACGTGACCTTTGTAATGAGTTTATTTGAATGATGTTAAGGTTTATGGGTCTAATTTATTATTAGCGACCAACCTCATTTGGGTTGCAGAGAAGAATTTCATATAAAAGTGAAGTTTGAGCTCCATTTAAGAGGTAGTCTTGCATGGGGTGAAAAGTGTGACCCATGGGTGAGTATGAAACATGTATAGATGCATGATTTTAAGTTTTAGAAGGTACATGACATGATTAAGATTGATGGAGAGGATGTGTACATATTTTTGAAGAAAAATTAGTTCATAAAGACCTAGAGAGAACATGTTGAAGAAGGTATGTTTGAGAGAGGGTTTGAAGGAATTTGGAATTGAAATTTGGGATTACTATCACCTGTGTATCAGTATATTTTCATTGCTCATACTTTTGTAAATTTATTATGATGATTCATATTCATATAATTCTCTTGTTTTGAGTCATATCAACAAGAGTTTAGGGATTGGTGCTCCTTGTGGGGTTGGTGCTTCACTAAAGAGTTATCTTGTGATGTGTAATATTCACTTGAGCTCTTTGTTGCATGTAATATCAATAAAGGTTTAGGGTTTGGTGCTCTTTGTGGGGTTTGTTCCTCACTAAAAAATCTTATAGGATGTGTAATATTTTTCAAGTTCTTGTTTTGAGTAAAATAAGAAATGGTTTCAGTGGGTTTTCTTCCCCTTGATGGTTTCCCACTTATATCTGGTGTCTTGTGTTATCTCTTTTGATTATTGTACATGTGATTATTTATTGCACACATAATAAGTTTACATGGTTTATGGATATTGAATGGTTAATTTGAATGATGAGTATAAGCAATGGAAAAAGAAATTGTAATTGTGTTTTCAACAAAAGTTACAAAATGAAATTTTACCATTTCTTTATTTAACATACATGCACAATGAAATGAGGTCTTATTGTTTTAATAGTACAATATGTACTATTGTTAAACTAATATACATTTATATTCCCATCATAATTGCACATTTTCAATTTGTAACATTAAACTTAGATTTCCGTCATTCGTTTTAAACCTACTTATGTTACCTACAACCTGCCACATTAGTGTAAACAAGGTCAACAAAAGATATGCTTGACATGTTTTTCCCTAAGACTAACATTTTTTCACAAAGATAAAATTTTCCATCTACAAGAAATTTAAACACTTTGAAAAAAAAAAGATTAAAAATCACAGATGCAATTTCCTTTCATTGTCAAACTAGAGAGATAAAGGGAGATGAGAGAGATAGAGAGAAGAGCCACATTTCCCACATGTTATTTTGACCAAAGAAGAAACATAAAAGAGTTAAATAATGTCAAATAATAGCCTTGATATACTTTTGAGTAGCTATTTAGATAGGACAAGGTTATGTGATATTTTTTTAATATTGCAAAGCAAGTTTATATGAATGTCCCATGTAGCCAAAGTGGCCTAGAAACTGGGTTACAAATACCATTTTTTCGAACTCAAACACACCATGAGTAGAGTTTCATGTATTATCTTATCTAGAGGAAGTTTTAAGAAGTTGATGGAACTTATATTTTGCAACTAATGTTCAAATGGAGGCCACTTGTTTGGAGCTACTTGTCATGATCATGTCAATTCAACTTATTGTCAAACAACCGAGAGGCCAACAAAATCCCCTTGCTACAAAAGCTTTCAAGGCACGATTCTATCAAAACTAAAGTTTGACTATGATTTTATTGCATAAAATACTAGAGGTATGAGGTAATAGAAACTTTGTTTCTCAATGCGGTACTAAAGCCATAAGCTAAACCTAAATGGAATTATTAACTCGCTACATCTCTCCAACTCTGTGATATTGATGAGTGGACTCTTAGATGCGTGAAAAAAATTTCAAATGAATATTTACAAACATTATAGGGATTAATGTGGCATATCACATCACTAGTTAATATATTTATGGCATCTTTTCTGATCGCGATATTTGGAGGGGTGTTTTACGCGTCTAAGAAAAATTATGTTTTATTAAATTTTGTAAGAGTACAAGCATACAAATATCATGAAGTCTCAAGTTCATTTTTTTCATTTGGAAGGTTTTCATTATTGTAACCCATTGTCTACGTTTAAATAGTTATAAGGAGTGATTCCAAGAAATAATTACACTCAAAGTAATTCCTTCAACTACTGAGAACCATAAGGTAAATTTAATGTTTTTGAGCTACAACACATTTCCATATTTTATACCAAAGCTATAGTTATTTATTTTTTTAATTTTTTTGTATAAATTTCCAACCAAAGAGAAAATGAAATACTATCAAAGATAAAACATGCTAAAACTAGAGAAAAAACCATGCATGTCTTAGTCGAAGTGAGGGTACGAGAGGTGCTCTAGTAAACTCCAAATTTCTTCCAAGACACCGTGATATAGTACAACATATAGTCAACAAATCTCATACCTTTAATATGATTCCACATCTTTTTAAAAACTATCTATTTTTTTTATCACCCGTATCATTTGAACCTAACTTCACTTGTCAATGTCAACTTCTACATAGATATTTAGGGGATGAACATAAGTTACTACATTTTAAAAAATGCATTATGACTATAAATAATTATAATCCTATATTTATGATCTAAATCCACCAAGAAACCACTTCCACATATCCACCACAGGTTTATCTAGCATCTCTATAGTAAAATGTAGGGTGTTCTTAAGATAGAAAACATGGAACATAAGGTCAACCACACACACATAATGATCATTTGCAGGTGTAATGCAATAAGGATTTCTCATTTGATGAGTACATACAACCCTCATCCACTAAACCTGTAGGGTTAAATGCTCATAGATCATAAGTAAGGGTTGTGAACTTTGGCTTACACTGTCCATTTATTTTGCTTGAAATTTTTTGAATCCATTTTATCAATATCAATTTTTCATGTAGCCTCCAATCACTGAATTTCCCATGGCATACACTTGTTTTTTCTTTTTTTAGTTATTTTCTATTTGAGGAGTTGTATCTAATTGTTCACATGCCTTACATAAACTCCCACCATGCACCTGTAATAAAACACAAATTTTTCCTCAAGACATCCATGCTACTATTAAACGTCCAAGAAAAAAAAATCCACGTAGTCCACTACTTGTTTAGTTGGTAAACTAATGATAAAGTTTAGAGATTCTTCAAGACACCATGAATTTCCATGCATTTCAACAACTAGAAAAATCCACGAAACCAAAACAAGTTTAATATGATCATTGATGCTAGAGTTTAGATATTCATGGAATATTTTTTAGGGCATCACTATCTAATCCCAAAATCTCCATTTTTAATGAAATCAAGTAGAAGACAGGAAAAAAAATGATATAGGGGATGTGGCTTAAGCAATGCCATTTTCATTTGCTTGAAAGTTTCCAAAGTCCTTTCAACCAACAAAATATATTTTCAATACAAATGTTTATCGGGTAATTTACATCTTCAACATATAAAAACATTTCTCTATCCTTTGCTAAGGGCGAAGTGTATGTCTCCAAAGTGTTTTATATACATATCTACCATGCTATAAGCTCTCATTTTTGGCATAGGTGAGAAGGGAAAGCAAAAAAAAATGTGTAGAGTATGATTTTGATGGAACCCAAATAATTTGATGAAAATTTTCTTATCCATTCATCCTAATGGATCGCCAAACATTTTTCATGATTTCATTTTGTACCCAAAAATAAGACAAAACTAACACAACAATGAGGAAGGTGGATAGGATGGGTTGTAAGCTTTGTACTTGTAGCTTTAAACATGTCTACATCGGTTAGAAATATGTAAGCAATTACTAAAGGGGGTTTGTGTTAAGCCAAATGAACTTTCTAGCATCAACTACCATCACTTCCTCCATCCAAAACCACATGAAATTCATGTAAAACATGTTCTCCACTTGTTTTGTTTATTTTTTTGTATATATTTTAAATTTTACTTAGTATTAACATATATAGGTATTATACTTTAAAAATTGATAATAATAACATTATTATTATTATCATGATCTAATTTCTTATTAATATTCCCAAAACTATGATATAACAAAGAATGTGACACCAAGACACTAGTAGAGCCAGATGAAATGTGCAATAGAGATAAGGTAATGGTATTACATTTATGAAAAATGATTGCATCCAGTGAAACCCTGAATTAATTATCAATGAACACTTTCCTTATGCTTGTTGATAGGGTGTGTCATAGAAAGGCATTAAAACCCCCTCCCCTTATAAGAGCATAATTCTCAGTGTGACATAACATCAAGGTTATAAATGTGATAGGTAATCATGAATAAGGAGGAGATGCATGATGAAAAATGTCAATACAAATGGATCTTGTCACCCAAAAGAAACCAAAAAGGAATAAGAAGAGTTATATATATATATAATAGTTTTATATATATATAAAATTTCTTATGTTTTTGTTAGGTTAATTAATTATACATAATATAAATTGATTATTTAATTAATTTTACTAATTAAATAATGTTGTTATATGGTTTTATCAACCATATTTGTCTTTTATTTTCACATGTATAATTGCTATAAAAATTATGTACTTCTCGGATGTAATATTGGAAGTAGTTGTGAGTTTAGTTTTACCCATGTAACCTATTTCTTTGTCTGCACATGGTTGTTCAATTCCTATAAGAATTACAACACTCCATTGTATTTTGGATTGATTTCACATTAATAAAATCTACATGCTTCCATTCTTGTTTTGTGAAATTACATTTGGTTTCAAAGCAGAGTGAAGGATATTAGAGGATTACAATAGAGTTTGAGGAGCATTGGAGAAGCTTGTGCAAGAAAAAGAGAGCCAGAGTTTCCTCTGCAACTTCCCAGACCCATCCCCTGCAATACCACCATCAAATTCTACAAAACCACCTTTATTCATTGTAATTAAGGTTGAGGAGGATAGAATTCACCAAGGAAGAGATTACAAGCTCAAAGGAAGAAAAATGATCTAAGGTGCCATACACACTCAAAACCGCCTTCATTCTCGCCAAAACCACCTATCATTTTTTCTCTTTGCTGGAATTTTTGCTCAAAACCACCTTTCCAAAACCATGGTTTTTTGAAGAGGTATGGTTTACAGTTTAAAAGTGTTTAATTACATTTTGCTCTTTACTTGTACTTGTTTAGCTATAGCCGCCCAAGTGGCTAGCATAACTTTTGTAAGACACTTCCCATCAAGAGAGGTCAAGGGGTCAAATCCCCCTACCTCACCCACTACCAAATTTAGTGAAAAATTTAGTGGTTTTGCTAACTTTAGCAAAAAATTCAAATTTAGTTATAACTAACTAAATTTAGCGAGAAAAACCCTATTTTAGGGGGAAAAAAATTTCTCCACTCTGCATATTTTCGCATTCTAAGCACATTCTTCCAAAGGATGGCTACCTAAAAATTTCATTTTGAGCTAGTTTTTACAGCTTTTTTCTTAGTAAAATGTATTGGGCTCCACAGCCACCAAGGCCCGCAAAACAATTTTTTTACTCCGGCATTCAATTTTTTTATAAATTTTTGAATTTAAATGCATGCTGTAATATATTGTACTAATTTGCAGTTGCCATAAGTCAGCTACAAACTTTGTAATTGATTAGAAACCAGCATGTAATTGTAATAAAAAATAGCAAAAAAACTAGTTCTCAGTAACACTCACGAGATCCTAGATCTCATTCGCGGTGTTCGGTATATACAGCACCTCTGGGAAGCGCTTATGGGTAAATTCATCATGACTACTACTGCACTTAATTCCCAATATAGATGCAACAACGTCGTCTATGCATCATCCATATAAATCGATGGGGAGTAATAAAGTTACAAAGTGTACACACTATGAGCCATCCCATCCGCTCGTGAACGATTGCATGACATAAATCCACACCGAGAAATTATCCAAGTATATAGAAAATTTATGTGCTCGTATGAGAATATTTATTTGAGCCCGTGTCAATAATCGCATTGCACCCCTTTGATATTGTCTTAGTACCATGTATTGAATTCTTTCACGTACGTTAACGTATCTTTCGCGTAGCGTCGGGTATATAGTAAAGGGCGAACATCTTCCACGTACCACCGGTATATCGAATCGACGGTATATAGATTGGGAGACCTTATACTTGGAGTGATAAGAGCCAAACCCTGTCAGTGATTTTTGCAAAATGGGCACCAATGCCCCCAAATTTTTTCTTTTGGATTCACAATTACTCGGAAGAAACAACTATGCTGCATGGAAGACAAAAATTAAGACACAACTTGAGTTTGAAGAAATTTGGCCTGCTATGAATGGTACTTTGACCAGATTAACTACTGATACAACACAACAACGACAATTTGATAAAGTAGATCAGAAGGCCAAACTCATCATCTTGTTTAGAGTGTCTGATGATGTGCAACCCCACATTCAAGATGTCAAAACAATAAAATAAGCGTGGGATAAGCTAAGCATAGTATACAAGGCCAAGAACAAGAAAGTTATACTGAATTTGTAGAGTCAGTTACATACATTGAAGTTCAAACAGAATGATAAAATCAAAGCTTTCTTAAGAAGAGTTACAGAGTTGAGGGCTTCACTTCTAGCCCTGGGAGAAGTGGTTTCAGATGATGCTCTCATTCCCATTGTTCTAATAGCACTCCCCTCTTCTTACCGCATTTTTGTTACAACACTAAACATGTCAGATACGACCGTTAGTTTTGATGAATTGGTAAATTTACTGCAATAAGAGGAAGCCATACATAATAAGGATGATGAAGAGGAGTAGGAACTTTCTTCACATCAGAAATGGAAAGGAAAAGGTAAAGGAAAACCTAATTCCTATCAAAAATCCCAAAATCAAAATTAGTATCAAGGGGAAAGACAACAGAAGAAGCAATGCCAAATCTATAAAAGAGGCTATGACCTACAAGAATGTTTGTATAATACTTACAAGAAAGGTTCATCAAGCAACTCTGGACCTCCAAAACAATCTCACAAGGGATATTCTAACTATAATCAAGGGAAGAGAAAGGGGAACTAGAAAAGAAGATCCCATCAGCAAGGAAATATTGTTAAGCAACAAGAACAGTCAAACAATGAAGACTACTTGTTCACTGCTCGATCAAGTGAACCATCCACGTCATCTAGTGATGTTTGGTATATTGATTCGGGGGCCACTCGACACATAACTAGCCATGGTGACTGGTTTATTTCAATGAGGGACACACTATCGAAAAATCATGTTTCGTTGGGAGATGATTCTTCATATATAGTTCAGGGATTGGGAACATTTCTCTACCCCTTGGTTCACGCAACTGCATACTATCAGATGTCTTATACATCCCTGGGTTCACAAAGAATTTGCTTTCAGTTAGTCAACTCCTTGATCACAACCTAAAAATTGACTTTGATAGTCATTCCGGAAAGAAAACATGTTTAATTCAAGATAAATCATGAGGCTCAAAAATAGTTGCAAAATCTTCCAATGTGGGACGCATGTTCCAACTTGATTTTATTCATAGAGACGATCAAGCACTTGTGGCTAAGAACTCTACCTCAGCATAGTTGTGGCATCAGAGACTTGGTCATGTAAGTTTCAAGTATCTTGAGACACTTCACCAACGCAATATGGTACATGGGCTACCATCTCTTCAGAAGGATACATACAAGTGTCCTCACTGTCTAGCAAGAAAACAACATAGAGCTTCATTCCAAAAGAGTACATATCGAGAGAGCATGGTAAGCTTGATTTGGTTCATACCGATCTTTGCGGTCCGATGCAACCAAGTCATTCTAGATTTTAGTACTTCATGCTATGTGTTGATGATTATTCAAGGAAAATGTGGATTTTTTGTCTTCACAAGAAAAGTGAAGCTTTTGAAACTTTCAAGAAGTTCAAAGTAGCAATTGAGAATGAAACTGGTTGTCACATCAAAACTCTCCACTCAAATCGAGGGGGAATTCAAAAATAATGAGTTCAAAGACTACCTACAAACTCATGGGATTTGTCGACAAATGCCTCCTTCACAGATACCACAACAAAATGGTGTTGTTGAGAGAAGAAATTGTACTTTCATGGAAATGGTGTGATGCATGATCGATGAATCTAGACTTGCAAAGACATTCTGAGCAGAAGTACCAAAGACAACAGTGTATTTATTGAACAGAGTTCCCATAGTTACTCTTGATGGAGTAACACCACAAGAAGCATGGTCAAAACGGAAACCATCTATTGCACACCTTAGAGTATTTCGGTGCAAAACAAGTATGCACATACCCAAGAAGAACATAAAGAAATTGGACATGAAGTCACAGAAACTCATCTTCATTGGGTATAGTGAAGATAATCTTGGGTACAAATTAATGGATCCTAAGACCAGAAAAGTCTACACCAATAGAGATGTTGAATTTTTTGAGAAGAAGGAAGCAGAGTCTCCTCCTCTAGAATCACCAGATATAGATTTTCTCCAGTTGTAAAAATTGAAGCTGATGTTCCCTCAAAAGATGAAAGAAACGATGGGGATGATGGTGTTAATCAGTTAGAACCAAAACCCATGGGAATAGTTAGTGTATTCCCAAGTGGTGTACTAGCACATTACGAGATGCAAGAATGGATGCTCCACCAAATACATCCACCCCTGGACCACGGACTCATAGTAAAGCAAGAGAAGAAGTTAACTTTGATTTGATGAGTAGAGTTATTGAATCTGATGAGCCCTCTACAGTCCAAGAAGCCCTACAGTCAAAATCTTGGAAAGATGCCATGGATTTTGAATATCAATCAGTGATGAAGAATAACACTTGGCAGCTTGTCGATCTTCCACCAAGAAAGAAACCCATTGGATGAAAATAGATATTTAAAACAAAGTACAAAGTATATGGGACAACGGACAAATATAAAGCGAGACTAGTAGCAAAGGGGTATGCACAAAAAAAGGCATAGACTATGAGGAGACATTTTCTCCCACAACTAAGATCAAAACAATTAGAATGATCTTTGCTCTAGCTGCACAGTTTGGTTGGAAAGTCCATTAGATGGACATAAAAAGTGCCTTCCTAAATAGATATTTACAAGAATAAGTCTACATGACTCAACCTGATGGATATGTAATATCTAGTCAAGAAAAAAAGGTATGCAGACTCGGGAAATCTCTCAGTATAGCCTTAAACAGTACCCTGGGCATGGTACATCAAGATTGATGAGCATCTCGTACAACATTGATTTGTTAGAAATCCATACGATCCTAATCTTTACCTCAAAAAGCAAGGGAGATTGTAATTGCGTTTGTCGTCGTGTCGATGATCTAGTCATCACCGATGAGTTTAATGAGGATGATCGATGTAATGAAGAAAGATCTTAATCGATCTTTTGACATGACCGATCTTGGGCTGATGCATTATTGTCTTGGATTGGAACTATGGCTGAAAGAAAATCACATTTTTGTTTCTCAGATGAAATATACCAAGACAACGCTTGAGAAATTTATGATGATGGATTACACACCAATTTCTACATCCATGGAGAATAGATTTTTGTTATCTCATTCAGATCCATCTCCTAAGGTAAGTGCCACTCTCTATCGGTAGTTGATTAGGAGTCTCATTTACCTGACCTACACTAGACCAAATATCAGCTTTGCAGTAAGCTATCTATCTAGGTTCATGTAGGAACCAAAAATTTTCATTGGAAAGTAGCAAAGCGCATTTTGAGATATCTCAAAGGATCAGTGGATCTTGGTCTAGAATACAAGAAGAACGAAAACTTCTTCTTGACTAGATATTCGGATTTAGATCATGCAAGAAATATTAATGACAAAAAATCCACTTCTGTCTTTGTATTCTTTATGGGATTTAGACCAATATCATGGGGAAACAAGAAACAACACTTCATTTCTCACTCTTCCATAGAAGCTGAGTATCATTCTGCAAGAGAAGTTGTCTATGAAGCGATTTGGCTACGTCGTATACTAGAAGGACTCAGAATAACATAGGATAAACCAACCACCATGTATGTTGACAATGAAGGTGTTCTCAAACTTGTTCTCAATCTAGTTTTTCACGAGATAACAAAGCACATTGAAGTATAGGTTCATTTCATAGGTGAACATGTATTAAAGCACAACATCCAGCTTCAATTTTGTCCAATGACCGAACAATGAGTAGATATTTTCACAAAGTCACTTACACATAACAAGTTTGAGTTGTTCAGAGAGATCCTCTCCTCATCTCTTGAGAAAATACATAATTAAGGGGGGGAATGTTAGGTTAATTAATTATGCATAATATAAATTGATTATTTAATTAATTTTATTAATTAAATAATGTTGTTATATGGTTATATTATAAACCATATTATTGTTGTATTTTGTTATATGGTTTTATCAACCATATTTGTCTTTTATTTTCACATGTATAATTGTTATAATTGTTATAACAATTATGTGCTTCCGGATGTAATATTGGAAGTAGTTGTGAGTTTAGTTTTACCTGTGCAACCTATTTCTTTGTCTACACATGGTTGTTCAATTCCTATAAGAATTGCAAAGCACTCCATTGTATTTTGGATTGATTTCACATTAATAAAATCTACAGGCTTCCGTCCTTGTTTTGTGAAATTACAGTTCTTTCAAGGTTGATAGTTAATCTACCATAATGAATCTAAACTTACATTTCATTATCCAACTAATTTTATAGTGTTATCTTATAAGCACATTTGCACTTGTTATTTTTCTCATAAGCATAAGTTTATTGGTTTGATGTTTCATAATCAATTACATCTTTTAACAACTCTATCTCATTACTTTATTATTTAACAAGGAAATTTTACTATTTTTATAGGGGTTCCCACAATGTGACATCATGAGGTTATCCAAGATCTATAACCACAACACAGACCCCACCACATTTATCGTGTTTACGCGTTGAAGTAAAAAAAATCACATTATTATCCATTGTATCTATGGTGTTTTCATTGATTTCAAAGTTCATTGATAGAAAATAGTTTCTCGGTATCATATGAGTCTCCATGAGGTTTTAATCAAGGTCAAACATGAAGCTTGATTGGTAGTGTCTATTTTTGGTGAAGTTCTATGGTGGCTTGGAGCATGGTCTAGTAGGCATGGTCATAGTATAATCAATCCAGAGGTTTTGAAAGTATTCATGAGGTATATAATGTTTATTATGATATGTGAGAGGTGTCTAAGTTTCTACAATGTGTCATCATGGTCAGTTCATGTAAAGTATTGGTTGAGTTAGGTCATTCTAGGCATATTCCTAGACCTAGAGAATGTGGTTTAGCATGGTGGAATTAGAAATGGCGTGGGGAAGTCATGAAAAAAGTGGGAAATTTGTCATGATTTTGCATAACATGTCTAGAAGGCATATTAGGTAAGTATTCAGAGGTTTATTGCATGTATGAGGTCCATTGAAACAAGTTTCTTAAGAAAAAGGCTAGAAAGGAAAGCTAAGTCTTTGTGGTTGGAGATTTGTAGATATATTTTAGCATGGATGAGAGTTTCCATACATAGAATAGGTCCCTATGGTTTTGTGGTAAAACATTCAGGTTGGTATGATGAATATTTTCTATTTTATAATGTCTTTTTCCAAAACCAAGCTCTTAGGAAACTAAAACTAGTTTGATAGGTCATTTGGTTTTGATCACCCACATGTATGGGTTCCGTATGGGATTATAAATATTTGGGGGATATTTTTTCATGGATTCTTGAAGTTTTTTCAAAAATAACGAGTTCATTTGGTCATCCCATATTTATGAACAATTGTTAAGAAGTCAAATATAGGTCAAAACCCTAGATAAAACCCTTCTAGTAGAGTGAATGGAGAAAAATGCATGGTATGGTCTCTAAATGATATAGAAATCATAATTTAATTATTTTGGATTGAATATGCTTCCTATGTGGTGATTTTGGTGGTGGTTTCATGTTCCATCTATTTCAGGAAGTGAGAGAGAAAACTGTAGTTGTATGTACAATTACAGTTTTAGGGTTGAGATGGAAGCTTCAGGATGAAAATTGAAAAATTCTAGAATCCTTGATAGATGCTATAAATATCCATAAAAATTTCTAGGTATCTTCAGCAAAGAATTTTTAGGTTATAAGTCTCTAAAGTTATCCTACCGGTTTTGGCCTTAAGGGCAAAAATCTAGTCATCGAGGTTTAGTTTGAGCTAAGTTGTTTTGCATGTTGGAGTAGTTGTTTTTTATCATAAATATATATTTTAAACCCGACATGATGCATTAAATATTTTTATTTGATCGAGTGATGGATTTCAATTGAATCCCTAATGGCCTAATTAGTTATTTTAGGTCTCATAAGAAGGTGTGATGAAACATGTGTGTTGGATCAATTTCCTCCACATAAGCTATGATTTTGAATGCTTATATAGGTGTTGTAGGTTTCCCTTGATGTATTCCATTATTTTCTTGATCTTGGAAGTGGTCTTAGAGGTTTTTGCAGTTAGATTCCTCGATATTGGTTCTTGAGTCCTTTTTAGAAGTTTGGACTTGGTTCAGAGATTGGTTTAGTTGGAGGCCTTGTGTTATGATTTGGTAGATAAAGTGAGTTATTCTAGAAAGTAAATTCAGAGATATTTTTAATGGTATACTACTTGATCCTTGATGATGATTTTTTCTATGTGAACTCGTTCATTTTTGGGATTGAATTATGGGTACTTGAAGACCTAGTTGTGCATGTATGCCTCTTATTATGTTTCATGGTGAAGATAGCAGTTGTAGAGATTCTTGTGCATGTTGGTAATGCTGAGCAATTATCCCTGAATTGTGTGGAGATTATTGAGTCATAAAAAATATGAAGTGTTCCCTTAGAGGTTCTTAAGCATTCATTGGATCTTGGAGAGATTTTTTTGGCCTACTTGAGGGTCTTAGTTCTTTTTAAAGTTGTATTGACTCTTTCCAACCTACTTAGGTCTCTTGGTGTGTATATGAAGTTCTTAATGTTTTCTTTGAGTTGTAATGACCGAACTATATGGTCATGGATGACCTAGAGGTGTAATGAGCTAGTGTCATGTATATAAAGGATAGTGTGTTTTCTCAATATGACTAGTTGAGAAAATGGGGTTATGAGAAATCCATAGGAGGAAGTAGAATAGTGAAGAGGGGTAAAGGAAAAAGATAAGAAGAGTGATTAAGATATGAGAAAGATTCGGGGAGAAGATGTTCAAGGTCAAATGAGCTAATACAAATGAAGGGGAATATTTGAGCGAGTAAGAAAAGAGAGAAGTTTGAGAGGGTTTGATGTGTGAAATTTGGATATTTAATCAAAATAAGTTGTGGAAGAAACAATACCTAAGTGGCCATAATCTATGAGACGGTTGAGTGGGTGCTTGATCACCTTAGGGGTAGTATCCTCCTTTTATAAGGTTCTCCTTGATAAGTGGGTGCTTCACTAAATAAATCTTGCTTGATGTGTAATATTCTTGCAAGTCCTTTGTTATGAGTAATATTAGCAGAGGTTTCAATGTTTTTTCTTCCCTTGAGGGTTTCCCACATTATATCTTGTGTACTTGTGTTCTCTCTTATCTTATGCTCTTTTGAATGGTTATTACATATATAATAATCTCACATTAATGATGTATCTTGAATGAATATAATGAATGACGAATTCAATATAAGGTAGATGAAGTAAAAATTTTGGAAGACTTATTCACCCCCTCTCAGTCTCTATACTTCTAACAAACATAAACGACTTTCTCGGTTATCAAAATACCACATTTTACCAACAATTATTACATGTCAACTCACCATCTAGGAAGGACGTAAACCAAGAACTCATATCGCTAATGTCAAAAGAAACATTAACCAATGTTGATTCTAGGATCATGACCATTTCACCATAAAAACTACATTTTGTGACCAATAATACACCCTCATAACAAGGAGGAAATATAACATACCATCTAAAACACAATCCATATAACATATAATCCATACAAATAGGTTTATAACATGGTAAAAAAACACAAACAATGAGTATGAAAAAAGCACCTCCATTGTAGGGAATAAAAAAACATATCCGTAGTGGGGTCCCCAAGACCCAAGCTATAAATCTCTCTAGATAAATTTCCCACTAAATTCAAGTATTGTAATATATGTCAATATATTAATAGTACATTATCTTAACCTCTCCTCAAATGAGCTAATAGAATCAAGAAAAAATATCAGGTATCCTATTTGTATGTCTATCAATGCATTATATGCATACCCTAAAGTACACTACCCTCTAGTCACCCATAACTATACAAGAGTGAACCATCCCTCCCATAATCCATAAAGCTTGAATTGATTATCATATCCATCTTAATGGTGAATAATATCATCAAAAAAATAAAAGAGAAGCATAAATCAACTTTGTCGATCCATTTGTTGATATTGCATAGCATAAAGGCCAATCCATTGATCCATACTACATAACATAAAATCTCGTTAGTTGATCCATCTTGCATAATATCAAGCCAATCCGTTTAATATAATAGATAATAATGAGATTCACTCAACTAAAGAGGAACAAAGAAATCATAGGATTCTCTCAACAAAAGAGGACTCAAAATCAAGTATGTCTCTCCACCAAATGAGGACAAAATATCAATAGTATCACTCCACCAAAGGAGGAGTGAGTGTCTAATATAAAAGTGAGACTGGGTCACTCCATGATCCTAAACGCATATAGCCTTGTTACCTCAAAACCAAGGGCATGTCTTGCAGCCCGGGCATACAATCATGAAACCTTCAACGTACCCCCATATGAAAAGAGAACAAAATATGAATAATACGAAGTAACTCACCAATAGGAAGGGAAATCCATGTGACCTTGATGATAGTTTGGCCAAGTGGCCTAAAAAATAATAAATCTCCAAGTCACCAAAAAGAGATAAAATATGTGAAATCTCAACAATAAATAAGAAATGGGTAAGTAACTACATTGAAACCATAAAAATATCACAATAAATCCAAAAATAACAAGAATATCCTCAAAGATTTTTAATAAATCAATTAAATAAAATGTTGCTTCTAAAAAGAAAAAGAAAGTTTACAAATATAACACATATGAGAAATCCACATCACAATTACTACTCGGCCTTTTTTTGGTCACTGTAGGGTACTATTATCGAGTACAATGCTTAGTATATATAAATAATATGGATCCAATAAGATATATGTCATGGTCACTTCTCAGGGAAATATGTCTCCAAATCACTAGAAACTACCAATATTTATCACCACTTTGCCAAATGCCATACCCGAATTTCATAATCACTTGATATAGAACTCAAAATAAACTAACCAATCTCCTTATCACTAAAAATATATCTCCACACCCATGTAGTAATATTATCCAAAAGCTACCAAACTAAGTCAATGAAATAAAATCTATAAATTTCTGTAGGATTTGACACAATACCATTCCATAACAAGGAATTTGGGGACCCTCCTACACAACATGCTCATTAGGAGCCACATACCTAGTACCATAAGTGAACCAAAGAACACCATAATAACTTCACGTGACTCACCAAAAAAATTTAACATGATATTTAGGTTATGTGAAACACACAACAATTACTTTAAACCCATTCACATTTTATCCCATAATTTCAAGTGTTTGAACCTCGGCTTTGATACCAATTTTCATGCCCACTATTTTACCACTCAAAATGTCACCAAAAAGTTACAATTTTGTTTTTGAGATCATATTACACAACACTTAAAAACCATTGCACTAATCAATAGACACTTAACACCAACACTTACCTTATAATAAACCAACATACCAAAATTTACAATTGTCACATGTGCAAGCATTACATTTTTTTACTTCAAAACTAATATCTTATAGAAGTGGAGTTTAATTCGTTCACAATTATGTAATATAGGTGTTGAACCAATTTTCACGTAGCTATTTCAGATTAGTAAAATCCTAACAAATAAATTGAGTAACACCAAGTATGAGAGAGTTTAAGGTACCTTTGAATGGGATGATGATGGATACAAACACAAAATAAGAACCTCCTCGCATCGAGCTAGATGACGTGCACAAAAAAAAGAAATCAATAGAAAATGGATTAGTCGATAGAGGGGTGGGTTTGCTAACAACATCAGTCCCGAGAAGTGAAAACATCCTAGGATGGATATCAACCCATATTTTGATAAATATAAGTAAAGTAAATGATGGATTTGATATAATGCAAAGCAAAATATGAGATAAAATAGAAAGCTAAAATGAAAGAGATAAAGTAGAAATGTAGATATGATCTAAGTAAATGAAAACCAAATCAAACCTGAGTGGGTCGACAGTGACCTGAGATTGGCGGGCCCAGTCAGTGGGGAGTGGAACAATATGAGAATAAAATGTAGAAAAGCAGACCTATAGGGATTTTTGAAGGCTGATATGGAAGTGATTTGAAATGGGAATGGTGTTGAGATGAAAATAGAGAACTGAAAGAGATTTAGATCTGGATCTAACAAAAAGAATGCAAGAAACTTAATGAGATATGAGCGTTGCTTGACATGGTCGGTGGCAATTGGTCTAGATCGGTGGTGACTAAATATGATGAAGTTGGTATATGAAGCTACAAGTGTGCAAAATGGAAATATTGAAGGATCTGAAGGACTGCAGGCTTAGAAAAATAGATTTTAGAAAGGACATGTGATAGATAATGGGATGGACATAAAGGATTCGACGGTGACCGAGAAAGGGTTGATGACGCACTGTGAGGGAATGAGGGCTTGACAAAAGGAAATGGGTTGGAAATAAAAGATGAAGAAGGTTAAATGTATGATAGAAAAATGGAAAGGTTTTAATACAAATGGTGACCTCAAAGAAACTAATGCAAAGATGATGAGATGGCCAAAAGACTTCAACAAGCTTCAAATCTCCAAGATCTCTAATGGAAATAATACAAGGGTTCCAAAGTAGCTTCAAGATGGCAATATGATATCCAAAGAAGATAGAGACTCATAATGAAATTCGTAAGATAGCTTCAGCTCTCAAAGATTGAATCCTTGAAAAATGAGGGGCATGGTCGCATTAATAGGGTCGATGATGACCTAGATGGGTTTCCGGTGACTATGGGAATTCATCCATTTATGGGGTGGAAGAGTAACGAGCTCAAGATAATGAGCCCATATGAGGTGGGATTATGGTTTTGAGAGGTAAGAATGAGTTAGGGTTTCTTAGGATGGATAAATGGGTAGGTGGGAAGTGGAAAATATTAAATAAAGTAAAGGGGAGAAGAAATCATTAAATGAGGACCTAGGGATAGTAAATAGGGACATTTAGGGAATACAAACAGAGTAGATAATGATTTAGGATTAATTAATTGTGATTAGAGATGATTAAGGGTATATAATTTAATGTTATGATTAAGATGAAATTAGAGGTGAGAAATAAAAACAAGAGGGATAAATGGGATTTTGGAGGAAGAGGAATTCTAATGGATGCATGTGATGATAAAAGAGAGAAAACGTTGGGGCAAGGGGTAGCGATACCAAAAATTGGTATCTACATTTTCCCCTTTTTGTCAAGTGGTTTGAGAAAACAAACCATGAGACAAAAACAAAGAGTGATGAGAGATCATTAATGACGTGAGCCCCCTCAAACTAGGCATCGAAAACATGAAGGGGGACCCAATGATGAGTTTTAAAGAGATAGATGAAATGAGAGAGAGTGGAAAGGATGAGAAAATAAATAGGATGAGTGAAGTGGGCCAAGACGAAGAGGGATATAAAAATAAAAAAACATAAAATATGGCGGTGATTTTAGAATCACTTCGGTAGGGAAAAAGTACAATCTCAATGGAGACAATGGAAATTTCCTACGGACCCATGAGTCAGAAAAAACCACTGCAATATAGAGGGAATCCAATGGGATTCCACTCGAATGGATATATGAAAGTCATGGGACCAATGGGTCAACGACATATATCAAAAACATGTGCAAACAAATGTGAGTATGGTCAAGACAAAGGTATTACAAGGTGCAGGGGAAAAATATGATGTGATATCCTTCATACATGAGGAATCAAGAAAGTAGGTGTCTGTGTAGGATGAGGATGAAAAATAGGAGAAAAATG
Organism: Taxus wallichiana var. yunnanensis; assembly: GCA_018340775.1. Taxonomy (NCBI): domain Eukaryota; kingdom Viridiplantae; phylum Streptophyta; class Pinopsida; order Cupressales; family Taxaceae; genus Taxus; species Taxus wallichiana. The sequence continues at coordinate 362,158,236 of CM031238.1, forward strand.
GTGCATCAATAGGGAACACAAAGATAAACGCAAAAGTGATATGTGAAAAATGGTAATAAAGAGGCAAGCCACATGAGGCAAACAATAGTGTGTTATAGGTGACACAAAAAAAAAGTGGAAGAAAAGATAATTTAATGAAGGAATGAGATGAAAAAAAAGGAAAGGGCTGAAAGTTAGGGCTAGGTCGATGGTGATTGAATGGGGTCAATAGTGGCCAGAAGGGATCAGTGATGACCAGAAGGGGTCAACAATGAACGAATCAGGTGTTATATGTGCGAGGGAAGCCGACTAAGCTTATTCACGAGGTGTAAATTTTTTGATCTAGAGCTCAGAAGAAAAGAGAGATTTGAGATTTGAGAGTGATGGAGGCCGGTGGAGTAGTGAGAAAATGCCACAAGACATGGAGGATGGTAAGTTTGAAACCTTGGTGATGTTTTTGAATTATATCATGTTTCTATTATTTAAATTATTTTAAAAAAAATTGACATGGGCACTAGGGATGGTTTACAATGACTGGATATGGTCATTGTTGATTGGGATTTATAGGGCGGTGACCCATGCTAGGAGGCGTCGAACCAATATGGGTCGGCATAAACTTAGGATAAATGAGAGATAGATGATAGTTGATGATTCGTGACACATATGTTGAGGCTAATCATTGCTTGGTTGACAGGTTTTGTAGGAAAAAGACACATTGTATCTCTAAGAAAAAGTGTCAACATTGTAGGATAGGATCTAAGGAGATGTGACTGATGCAAAGTGGGATCACCTAGCGAAATGGAGCTAGGAGGGTTCCGACATTATTAGAGGATACCGAGGGATTTCGGTTTGATGATTGAATTGATAAAGAGATAGGATGTGGGGATGAGGACATTTTGGTTCAGGACGAGAGAGATGACAGTAACACTTGAGGATGTGTACCATACTTTGAGGCTAACGATACAATGGAGCGCATATAGATGATTACTCCGAGAGATGAGATTGGGTGTATCGACATGGCTATTTAAATTAGATGCCCCGCGGATCACATTCACATCCACGGATTTCATACGGAGAGACACGATATGAGCATGGGGTAGAAAGAACATGTTGATATGTTTAGTGATGATGGCTATTTCTAGATACACACTACGAAATTTAGGGGGAGATAAATTTCGATGGGTATTAGTTGGAGTGCTTATAGATATTGTAGAGAACATGAGAGTGTTTTACTTTGGCACAATTTTGTTGGCTTAAATATACCATGAGATTTTGATGTATACAACAATGAGGAGATTAGGGTTGGATGTTAGATTTTTATTACATTATTGGGCCTACAAACATATAGTTGTGATTAGGCCACCAGGGCTTCCATGGGTGGCAGGAGAACACATTGATCTATCAGCTGGATTCTCGAGATGGAGAGCCGACTAGGCTCATGGTAATAGAGGAGAGAGGGGTGAGGAGTAGTATGTCGAACAATTAGAAGATATGGATGTGGATCACATTAGATGGAGGCCATTTCATGAGTTTCACACATGGACAAATAATACATTGAGTTAGTTGGTATGAGGAGGAAGGGATGTTGGATTTTAGGGTTGGATGTTGGATTTTTATTACATTATTGGGCCTCAAACATATAGTTGTGATTAGGCACCGGGGCTTCCATGGGTGGCGGAGAACACATTGATCTATATCTTTGGATTATCGAGATGGAGAGCCGACCGAGTGCTCATGGTAATAGAGGAGAGAGGGGTGAGGAGTAGTGTGTAGAACAAGTAGAAGATATGGATGTGGATCACATTATATGGAGGCCATATCATGAGTTTCACACATGGACAAAGAATACATTGAGTTATTTGGTATGAGGAGGATGGGATGGGTGTAGGGGAAGAGGCCTGAGATGGTGGAGGAAGTATAGTTTGTACGAGTGATGAGGAAGTTCGTTGTCATCGAGATAGTACCAAGAGACCCTATTAGATACGAAGAGACGAGGTAGAGAGGGAACTTCCTAGTCCTAGGATGGAAGATCCATTAGATGAGGCATGAGCACCTTAAGATGAGGATTATGACGTAGGAGTAGGAGTTGGATTTACTTAGTGGATGAACATGGCATGGTCAACCCAGGTAGTGGAGGAGAGGGTAGAGGTAGGATTGGATGAGGAGGAGGAGGACGAGGAGGTTCCAACAGAGGAGGATGTAGCACCTGGAGCAAATAATGGTGGAGATGGAGGGATGATAACAGAGATAACCCATCTACATGTAAAATGAGATAATACCCTTTAGGAAGGATATACTGCAACATCCAATGAGATATAGGAACCTAGACATCGATTAGAGAGACATATATAGGAGGAAGAGGGAGGCCTACGGGGAAAAGTTTGGAGACCTTGGTCCTATAGTAGCTGTGGAATCAAAGAGTGTGGTACCATTGATGCCACGGGGAGACATTTAGATGGGTTCATTTGAGTATTACCACATTAGAGAATTACAAGGCACTAGGGCGGATGCATGTTATTATGAGCACATTATGACATCGAGGCTGCCACAAGTACCAGATATATGTAAGCATATCTATCATAGTAGTGGAGAGAAGGGGGCTCAACATGAACACCTTCTAAGAGCATGGCTAGTGTGGCATAGGTGAGGTGAGATCCTAGCCTAGATGGTGAGGTGATAGCCAGAGAGATGTATAGGCACCTGCTTCGGGGACAAGATTTGGGATTATCCAATGTATAATTTGATTTTGATGATATATCATCTTTGATAAAAAGCCCTTAACATCATGTCATGGATGTATGGATGTATTTCGATGACACACACACACACACACACACACACACACACACACACACACACACACACACACACATATGATTATGATATTTTTTTGTGATTTGTCATGTGTTATGTGTTACATTATGTGATAGATTTAAATATGCTTATGGTTGATTTAGATGTTAAAATATGATTATGGTTATGATGGCATTCTATAGATTAGAAATTAGAGTAGAATATGGATTTTTAAATGTGATGTGATGATAGATGTGAGTAGATTATATGGATGTATGTGAGATTAGAGATATATGGTATGATGTTTATGTGATGGAACAGAGAAATGTTAGATATAGATGATGCAACATACATATTTTTTATATGAGAATGTGATGAATGATATTTTAAAAATTTAAATAGATGTGATAGATTTAAAGAAATTTGATGATTAGATTATGGATAATATGTTATGGATGATATTATTAGAATGTGGATGTTAGAGAAATAGAGAATATATTAGATGTGAGAGGAAGGACGTGACTTGATAGGAAGTGACCAAATGATAAGAAAAACATTGTGTCATAGTAAGGAGCGTATGGCGATCAATGCTTTGAACTGGATTGTAGGTAATCATGAAAGGGAACTAAACAACGAAATGCACTTGCATCCAAAAGTATATGTTAACACATAACCAACGATAGTTAGTTATTCCAAGGATCATAAGGGAGATATGGAAAGTGAGCTTATAAACCTAATGTCAACACAACAAAGGGTTTTAGATGTAACTCATATGTAGGGAAATAGGTTCTCTTTAGGTGGTTGTCCCTAAGTCTATGCCCCAGCTCTGAGCAATATGGTGCAAAATAATCAATGCAAGAATTTTTCTATGGATGAGAAAGATGATCAATGCGTGTGAATCTTTCTTAGGATGAATGATTTTGAAATTTAGGATTTAGGATTTTTTTTTAAAAGGATGATCAATGTGGGAAGCCTTTACTACCATTATATAAGATGGTAGCCATCCTTTGAGGGAGTGGTCTACATTTTGATTTTTTCTTTTAGGTTTTTATTTTTCTTTAAATTTTTAGACGACGTGATATATGATAGTTGTCCTTTGAGGGAGTAGTCTATGCTTTTGACATTTTTTTTTATATGAATAGTTGTCCTTTAAGGGAGTAGTCTATTTTGGTTAAGATATATTTTAATGAGCATCTAGATATTTTGACTATTTTTAGGAGAGTTGGGGATAATTAAGTAGGCCACTTAGGAGGGTATGATAAGATCAACAAGTGACACCTATGGACCCTATGGCGTGGTTCTATTAGAAAAATAAGGAGGATATGGATGTAATTATTTTAAGGTTCCCACCTAGGAGGAACGTTTCCATAAGGAAAATGCTATGGGAAGAACCGTGATACCCAAATTCAAGGTCATTGATAGGAAAGTGACAAAAGAGACCATATAGTTACAAATCACTATGATGAAAGATGGAAGATGTTAGTGATGAAAGAAAGATAATTGGTATGATTAAACACATGTTTGTATGATGCGTTAATAGTAGAAAGGCCATAAGTGCAATGCATTAAGAGGTTCCTATTATCCAAAAATTTCCCCCATAGGTAATTTTGGATTTAAATGAGTTAAAAATGGACTTAATCATTTTTAAGAGCTTGGGATAGTCAAAGCGCCATCAAATTCTCTTTCCCAAATGCTTCGGCCATTGGCATTCAAAAAGTGGTGAAATAAAGGTCAAAGGGATAGTGTTATGCAAAAATATTAAAGCCACAATACAAAGGAGAGTACAAGGACACACGAGAGAGATAGAAGGGACCCATGTAGACCACATGATGACATTCGGAATTCTCTAAAGAAGATCCATTCCACGAATCTCAAGTCCATGGGATAAGCCTTAGTTCATATTTCATAAGGTCCAAAAATTCGAGACAAGGTCAAAGGGGTTATGTGGCAGAAATTAAAAAAAAGACAAAAAGATTCTAAGAGACTTAGAAACTGTGATGTGAAGAGCTACATGGAGCCACCATAATTTCTCTCATTTCACATTTTGATAAATACAAAGGCCCATCCAATTAGATCCAAGCACAAAGAAGATAAACTAATAGGTTATGACATGGAGATTCCCTATTGGCTCACACTTCATAATTGTCGAAGAGACTATCAAAAGTATGACACTATATAAAGGCAAGGAGCTTCCTCATTGGTCGATGGTTCATGAGATGTCGAGGCCCGAGAAAAAGGACCGACATGAGAAGTACATGGATCCTTATAATTGGCTTACACTTTGTAATGGTCAGTCAAAAGGCAGAGTGTGAAGGACGTATGGCTATTTATCATTCGCTCACATTCTAAGGGACGAAAGGGTGAAATGTAAAGAATTGTGGAGCCCTCTCATTGAGTTGTGCTTCTTAATTGTCACAATCGAGAGGCTAAGTATAGTCTAACTCCCCAAAAGAACATTGTAAAATCTCATTGGATTGCATTCCAAAATATTAGGAAGGGAGAAAAGGATAGTGTTTCAGTGTGAAGAGGCATGTCAGCTTTCTATTGGTCCATATTTTTATATGCGGTAGATCTTTTTAAATCCAAGACAAAATAAAAAAGCATGACAGATAGCAACCTAGGGAAGTAAAGCTTGATTTGTGAACCGGTGAAAGGTGGAAACTTGACAAAGGCAAAAGTAATGCACACGTGGGCAGAGGGTGATCCTTGAGCTAATCAAATGCCACCAAATGTCGGATTCATGTGTGTCCCAGTGTGAAAAATATTCAAATGATGATATCTTTCAATCCCCTACTTCAAATTATACAAAATGTATCTCGTTCAAGAGATATCATCAAGCACTTTGATTTGGTATCAAAATAATCAAATTTTAGTGGGTTTAAATGGGTGAAAAAGGAGAAAAATGGTTTTGGCTATGTATAATTACAAGTGGGATCATTTAATCATAGAAGCAACACATTTTCTTGGGCTCCAAGCTTTTGTTAACATATCAAATCCAACCAAATGTCAATCATCCTATGCAGAGAAATATTTTTGATCTTTTGGATGGTTGGGACCATTAAAAATGTGCTCTACAAGTCTCTCTCTCTCTCTCCTCTCTCTGAAATTAATAAATGTAAGTGCTTTGGCATGTTTTTTGAGGGGTGTTCGAAAAAGAGGAGGAACTCTTTGAAATCTGTTATGTAGTCTTTTTTGATTGCGGCAGTATTTGATTTGGGTATTCTGAGAATATCTTAGCCTTTTTATAATTGTAATGAATTGTGCATCTAATTAAGTGATAAATCCATGTTTTGTGGCTCTTCCTACTCTAGTTTATATTGAATTGTGTTTTTTCCTTCCATTACTATTGTAGATTCATTGTGTATACTTTTTTTCTTCTTGCAGATTTAGATCTGTTGTTCTCCATGAAAATTATGTTTGTAAATGCAATTAGGGACTGTTTCACTTGTGTCTAGCCTCTCTCTTTCCCATTATTCATCTCATTTTTTCTCACTTGAATGTTTTCCCATCCATTTTCTTGGTGTAATCACCTCTATAGTTTAGGATTTCCATTTTCATACAATCTCTCTCTAGTCCCTTGGAAGTTTAGGATATAAGTAGATAGTAGAATTTCCCTTCTATGAGTAGTTTAAAATTTGGATTAGGTGGATGAAGTGACCTTTTCGGAGGTTTTTCTTAACAACAAGGTCCCACACTTAGAGACAATCTCATGTTACCGAAAAACATTGGTTATTCAAGAACAAATCAAAGGGTGTTGTTTTTTGGTGATAAAATTTCTAGACACCCAAAGTGGGTTGATTATTGAAAGCTTATATTTCATAGGTGTGCAACCAAGTCCATTTTGAAGGTGTTCCATTACACCTCCTTGTTTGTAACTTCATTTTCCAAGATTGGGTGTGTATCTTGGTGAATTTCATCCTTGAAAATCTTTGCATCAACACATATGGTAACTCCAAGCATTCTATTTACTGGTTTAATAGTCTAAGAGCATGAGTTTCATGAGAAGGATCCAAATAAGGTATATGGAAAGAGAGGAAGGATCTATTGAGTTTCTAAAACTATCACTTGGGATGGGAAGAAGGGGCAAAAGCAGTTTAGAGGTCACCTTCACCACCAAATAGGACTCTCTCCACTCCACCTCTTGATAGACCCTTCTTACAATCTACTAGAATTTTGAGACCTCTCATGGCAGCACCATAGAGAAATCTACCATTTTCCAATTTCATAGGTGGAAGCCCTCTTATTCTCAATGCACAACATGAAATTCCAATGGCTGCACTCAAGAGAATTTCATATTTCACTGGTGAAAATCAAGTCACTCTTGCTGAGCATATCCATGATGTTGTTAATGTGTGTTCTCTCCATCTGAAGTTACACATGATGATGTAGCAATTAGGCTACTGGAATCTTCTTTTAAGGGTAAGGAACTTCAATGATATAGGAACCTGTGACCTAGATCCATTCTCTGGTTGGGATGAACTTGGCATAACCTTATGCAATTATTTTGAAGAAAAATCAGATCACCTATCCCTAGTGGAGTAGCTTACAACAACAAAGAGAGAACCTAATGAGTAGATGATTAATTTCAACACAATATTTCAAAGGACCTAGGATTGAATATCTCAAGTGGTAAGATCTATAACCTAACATACATTTCTATACTATCTTAAGGCTTTGAATAGTGACATTTTAGTCATGATGTAGTCTATGGGGGTATAAAATTACCAATTGCCTATAGTATTATCATTAGAGATGAGAATAGTATAATATAAGTTGGGAAACTTTCTCCTAGGCCTCCAATGCCTATATAACCTAAAATTGAGAATCCCAACTCTAGTCAAAAATCTAAACTAGCACCTATCCCAACCCCCCGAAATCAATTCTCTAACGAGGCCTCCACTTCCTCAAAAACCTCAGCTGAGTTATAGGAGATAATGAAACAACTGCAAAGTTTTGGGAATGAGTTAGTATCACTTAAGAGACAACAAGCCCAAAATTCTAGACCTTACTAGTCTCCATACCAACCAAACAAGCCTCCATATCAACTAAATAGACCTCCTTCCCAAGTTGCAAATCAAAATCAAAGCCAATTTCCTTCTACTAGGCCTTTTCAACCATATAATCCAAATGCAACCTCTTCATCTCAAGCTCTGGTTCATGTCCAAAACAATATTACACAAAGAATGAGTGGTGTTTCCCTTGTAATCATCCACATAACCAAGAAATATGCCCAAATGACATCATGAACTAAGCTCTAATGGTATAAAGTGCATTTACTTCTCAAGAAATACTGCAGAGGAAAATCAACAACAAATTGTTAGTCAAGAGGCACCTCAAAATGACACTTCACTTGTGAATTGGCAAGTGGAATACTTCTATGGAATGAATCAGACTCTTCCACAAGGTGTGGCTATAAACACCAGATCTAAGAAGAGAGATATTAGGAAGGACAATCTATATATGCAGGTCCTCCTCAATCTCCCTCGAAAATCCATGAGGTGGCATTTTAAAAATAGCTCCAAATGGACAAGATTAGCCTAGAAGACCTTCCATTCTAACTCAAGTGCAAGATAAAATTATTGTGAGTAAAGTGCAACAAAAACATTTTTCAAATCTTATCAATATACTCAAAAAAATGAGGAAAATAAATGTGAACATATCTATGCGAATCACCATCAATTCCAGGCTAGATGGATCTCTTGCAAGCAGCTATGAATAATTGGTCTAATCCAAATGATTCATCCAAAAAGAAAGATAAGGTTCTTACCAAGACAATGCAACAAGGAGAGGTTCAACCAATCGAAACCAATAAACCTCAACCCTTATATGTTTCTTTGATCACATGTAATAATTTGGTGTATAACCGTATGATTGAATCCATAGAAAGCAACTCAGTCATGCCAAAACAGATTACAGACCAGCTAGGACTTAAGTATGAGCCTCTTTCAAAAGGTGTGGTACAGTTAGATGGGACAATAGTGGGGACTGTCAAAGTTATTAGAGGTCTGATCCTCACACTACATGCATGTCCTGATGTTTCAGTTCTTCAAGATATATCCATAATCGATTTACCTCCACTTTTTTCTCTATGTCTGTCTAGAGATTTCACTGCTAAAATTGGAGGATATTTGTCAACAGACTGGTCTCATATGCTCTTCAGGACAAGGTATGGTGCTAAAGCTACTATCAAATCTCAACCAATTGCTACTTACCACATAGAGCCTTATGTGCCTAGTCCTATCAATGTCAATTGCATAATCTTAGATCAAGAAGATTGTCCAAGTACCAAAGAAACAAACACTTAGATTGGGGGCATTCTTGATCTTCTACTTGATGAGTGGACACATAGGTGTTACAAATTTGATCCATACAAAGAAATGGAAGATATTGAAGAAGCTGGTCTTGGTGTCTATTGCCTACATGAAGAAAATCCACCCCTGCCTAATGTTACCAAACCAATTAATGAAGATGATGATGGCATTTGGCAGATGTTTTTTTATGGATCAAGATGTAAACAAGGTGTAGGAGGAGGTGTAGTACTTATATCTCCCAAAGGTATCAAGTATTACTCATCTTTTAGGTTCTAATTTATTTGCTCCAATAATGTAGTAGAGTATGAGTCTCTTGTTCATGGCTTGTAATGGGAAAGGAAGAATAATATCAAGGAATTGTAGACCTTTGAGACAAAGTGAATTGATTGTGAACTAGATCAGAGGAGTAAATGTGGCCAAAATAATCTACTCAAATCCTACAAAGATAGAGTTTGGGATTTGTTGGAGGATTTTGAAGCTTTTAATATTCAGGCCATCCCAAGGAAAGAGAACGAAGATGATGAAAGACTTGCTACCTTTGGAGAAAAGTTTAATGTTGTTGAAAATATCAAAAGAGACAACGTGTAACCACATATAAAGGTGGTATAAAGGTCTTCCATACCATAAAATTTCACAAGTTGGCAAGTATTTGAGAATGATCAGAAAATTTTAAATTTCCTTTAAAAAGAAGTTGAATTCTCTTAAAAAACCAGAATAAGTTGGAAAGACAATATGATGATAAGATTATCCATCTTAGATAAATCAAGATGCCTAAGCTTTTAGTAACTCTAGAGTCCATCTTTAACCTTGATGACGACTTCGTAGAAAAAGAAAAGAAAATATAATGGTTAAAGGTGAAGACTCAAAGCCTATTGTAGTTGGTGGAGACAAGTTCCTTCAAATTGGAAAAGTAAGTACTTCACAAGAAAAACATGATTTTGTAGAATTTTTCAAGAGTTTGCTGATATATTTGCATGGAGCTATGAAGATCTTAGAGGATTTAATCCTAGTTTAGCTCAACATACCATAGAGTTGGATCCAAATGCTAAGCCTGTTAGGTAGAAGCAGAGGCATGTTAACCCACATATTGAACCTCTAATGAAAAAGGATCTAAACAAATTGATAGAGGCAAGCATAATTTTTCCAATCAAGCACTCATCATGGGTCACCAACCTAGTTCCAGTATGAAAAAGAATGGAGAGATTAGGCTATGTGTTGATTTTAGAGACTTGAACAAAGCTTCTTTGAAAGACCATTATCCACTACCCTCTATGGAATATATTTTACAAATGGTGGTAGGTTCTGAGAGGTTTTCCCTTTTGGATGGATACTCAGGATACAACCAAATCATGGTAAAGGAAGAGGATAAGTTCAAGACAACCTTTACTCGAAAAATGGGAACTTTTTATTTATAAAAATTCCATTTGGCCTGTCAAATGTTGGAGCAATGTTCCAAAGAGCCATGGATATGGCATTCAAAGGGTTGATCAATATGATGGTTCTTATCTACCTTGATGACATAATAGTGTTCTCTAAAAAATTGAGTTGAACATATTTTCATCACAGAAATTGTTTGAGAGATGTAGAGAGTTTAAAGTCTCCCTTAACCCAAAAATGCATCTTCTTGGCTCATGAAGGTAAAATCCTTGGCCATATTGTCTCTAAGAAGGGATTGACTATTGATCCAGAAAGAGTTAAGGCCATTCTTGCTTTGACATTGCCTAGCCATAAAAAATATCTTCAGAGTTTCTTGGGGAGAATTAAATTTGTTAGAAGATTTGTCCCTAATTTTGCTAATATTGTCAAGCCACTGACATTGATGTTAAAGAAAAACATGGATTTCAAGTGGATTATGAAGGAAGATAAATTTTGAAGCTATAAAGTAGGCCATTGCATAAGCACCGACCCTCATAAATCCATATTTCTCTAAGGATTTCATCTTATATTCTTTTGGAGGTGATGGGACCATATTTTCCATATCGTTCCATTTAAACAAAGATGATTTAGAACAACCTATTGCCTTATTCAATTAAAATCTTGAAGATTATGAGGTAAATTACTCATTCATTGAAAAGCATGTGGTAGTTGTTATCGAATAAAGAAATTCAGAGATCTAGTGTAAAATAACAATATTCATCTGTTAGTTTCACATGATGGTATAAAATACTTCATGTTGGAAATAGATCGAATGAGAAGAGAGTTGGATGGATAACAAAATTAATGGAGTGTGATATTGATATTAAAGTAACGAAGTTGGTTAGGGGTAGAGGGTTGTGTGAGTAACTTGTTTCAAGTCAGAAAAATGATGAAGAATAAATTTTAGTGCTTCAGAATGATCAAGAATAACCAGCTAATGCTTTACCTATCCATTGTTGCACTTAGGATATGGTACACTTCCTCCAAACAAGTCGGTTCCCTCCAAGATTAAGTAAATATAAGAGAAGATATTTCATACTTCAATCTATTCCATATGTGCTTATTGATGACATTTTATTCAAAAGAGATGTGAATGGTGTTCTCTTAAGGTGCATCAAGAAAAATCAAATTGAAAAGGTATTACAACAGTTTCATGATGGGGATATAGGGGGTCATTTTGATTTAAAGGTAATAGCTATCATTATCATGAAGGCTGAGTATTATTGGCCTAATATTTTCAATGACTTCTTTACATGGGTTAATAAATGCAATAAGAGTGCCTTCTTTTCAAGAAAGGAAAAATTAACATCCCTTCCACTCCACGCCATCTCTGTAATTTAACCATTAATGCAGTAGGGGTTGGAATTCTTTGGAGTAATCAATCCAAATTCAAGTTCTAGCCATAAGTAAATCCTAATAGCCATAGACTACTTCACCAAGTGGACAAGAGGCGAGTTGTACTTAAGATTGAAAATGAGACCAACATTCTGGATTTTTATGAGGGTATTGTGGCTATATTTGGTGTTCCTTCCACGATTTATCTATGATAATGCTCGCTTTTACGGGAACAAATATATTTGAGTGACATGTTAAATGGGATATATTAGAGAACATCTTCAAATTATTAACCCTAAGGTAATGGTTAGGTTGAGTCCACAAAATATTTTTGTTAAAGATCATAAGGAGAAATTTGAATGAAAACCAAAGGACTTGGCGTTAGGGAAAATTTGAGTGGCAAATTTTTGGAAACTTGCGAATATTAGGAATTTTGGAAATTGGAAATGGAAAATTTTCAATAGTCGATGCCGCCTTGTTCACCAAAACTTTTGGCTGACAAGTCATTTATATGGGTCACTTCACCTACTATTTATATGTAAAAATTAACTTATGCATGTATTTTCTAAGGTATAATACATAGCCTGGGGTTTCAATGGGTACCCGTTTAATACAAACATCCAATAAAGAGCGGTTGTCCATTTAAATTAGGTTAGATAGAAGATGATGGATGGCCATCTAACTCGGGTTAGATGACAGAGATAATGGAAAACTGTCCAACCCATGTTGGTTGATTGGGTTAGACGACAAAAAAATGATGACTTCACAACCCAAGTTAGATGACTAGGTTCGACGAAAGACAATGGACTGCCTAACCCGGGTTGGATGGTCATCCATTGCCTATTGTCTAACCCAGTCATTCAACCCAGGATCGACGGTCATTCATCGTATGCATTATTCAACCAGATCGGATGACGAGCGACCCTCCAACCCGTGTTGAATGGTCAGGTTGTACGATAGACAATGGATGGCCGTCAACTAGGTTGGATGATTGTCCATCGTCTAATGTATAACCTAGGTTAGATGTTATCCAACCTAAGTTGTATGGAAGACTATGGATGATCGTATAACCTAGTCGGCTTTGCCACGAAATAGTTTTTCAAAAAAATTCCATGAAGATGAAAGTCAATTTTGGAGATTCACCACCAATTCTAAACTAAATTTTCGGAGGGGGTCTTAAAATGAACCCTTCTTGGCATACAAGGTTAAAATCAGCCTTGTGGGTTGATAGAATTATTCCCAAGAGATACACCGACATCTCACCCTACAAGTTAATTTATTGAAGAATAGAAAGGATGCCAATATCTCTTGAGTTACTAACATTGGATCTTAAAATGAACCCTTCTTGACATATAAGGTTGAAATCAGCCTTGCGGGATAATAGAATTATTCCCAAGAGATCCACTAACATCTCACCCTACAAGTTAATTTATTCAAGAGAAGAAATGATGCCAATATTTCTTGAGTTACCAACAATGTATCTTATCAAGTAGTTGGAATTGTTTGAATTTGAAGCCATGAAAGTCAGATATGTAGAGCTCATGGAGCTAGAGGAACTAAGGAAACAAGTAATAAAAACAATGGAGAATGGTCAAACATAGATTAGAAACACATTTGATAAAAATTCCAAGGCTAGAAGCTTCCAAGAAGGAGACTTAGTCTTAAAATTGGATGCAGATAAAGTCAAACTAGGTAAACACTCAACATTTGATGTAATATGGAATGGTCCTTATATCATTTCAGGTTGCTAAATCAAGTAATGCTTTCTAGTTATCAAGATTTGATTGAAAAGAATTGTGGATTCCAGTTAATAGGATATATTTAAAGAATTGCTACGAAAGTAAAGTCTCATCCCTTGTAAATAGTTGAGTAGTTTAAATTCCTCCAAGTGATTTCTAAGCACATTGTTTTGTTAGTAGAGTAGTTATATTTACCTAAGTGCTTGTACACACTCGCATGTTCCACTGGAACATGTATGCTCTTCACTTTTGTACATATTTTTGTAGTTTTAATGCCATACTTGATTCATTTAAGGGAAAATCGGATAAATTAGGAAATTTATAAGCTCCATTAAGATCCCATGAGATCATTTCAGTCCATTCGGGAGGCGAACAATATTCATGGCCAAATCATATTTTGGGGAAGCTTTCAAAGTGCATTATTGGGCCTCAAAATATTAGTTGTAGCAAGATCCCTGTGGTGCCTCTTCTTTGGTAAAATTTAGTGTTTGGGATAGTGTCAATTACATGCATTTCATTTCCAAATCGATATAAGATCAAAAACTCAGTAAAGATTTGTTCTTTACCAATGATTTCGTTCATTTTTCTTCAAAACTTAGTAAAAATCATATTTGATACAACTTAATATGTTATTCTTTGTCTCAATAGATCAAATGTTGAGCCAAACAAAGTGAAGTCTTGAGATTTTACAATTTTCCACTCTCATGAAATCAAATTCAAAAAATTATTATAATGAGATGGTCAATTGATTAAAGCTTCACCTCGAGCTTCGAAAGCAATTTAATGGCGAAATCAAATACTTGAGTAGTTCTACGAGATAATTCAAAGCTTCACATATTTTCTAAGTTCATTTCATGATTCAAAATGGATCATGGGTAAGAAAAAAATTCAAGTTCAGATCATTTTTTAAGTTTTGGGCTCGACTCCATGCCTAATGGATTGTAAAAGGATACTTGATCTAATCTAGTAGGAAGATTACCCTAAGAGGTCACCAAATTGTTATCCAAAAATTCCCTCCTAGGTTATTTTTGGCTTTAACAAAGTTAAAAATGGACTTATCCATTTTTAAGAGCTTGGGACGGTTAAACAACCATCAAATTCTCTTTTCCAAATGCTTCGATCGTTGGCATTTAAAAATCCACAAAATAAAGGACAAGGGCTATTGTTGTGTGGAAAAGCTTAAAGCCACAATACAAAGGAAAGCACAAGGACACACGACATAGAAAAAGGCACCAAATGGACCATGTGGTGCCATTCGATAACTGCAAGGTATATCCATTCAAAGAAACCTCAAGTCTACGAGGATAAGATAGTTGTTCATATTTCGTTGGGTCCACAAAGCTAGACAAGTTCAAAGGGGTTATGTGGCAACAATTCAAAAAGCCAAAAAAATTTGAAGTCCCCCAAACTTAGAAATTGTGGTGTGAAGATATACGTGGAGCCACCACATTTTCCCTCATTTTGAAATTTGAAAGTCTGTGAAGGATCATCCAATTAGATCCAAGCACGAAGAAGAAAACCGATGGGCCCCGACATGAGGGTGACGTGGACCTTCCCTATTCACTCACAATTTGTAATTATCGAAGATACTATCAAAAGTCTAACAACGCATAAAGGCATGGAGCTTCCTCATTGGATGATGGTTCATGGATGTCGAGGTAGAGATAAAAGAACTAACATGAAAAGTGCATGGAGCCTTCTCATTAGCTCGCACTTCACAATGGTCAATCAAAGGAAAAAGTGTGAAGGAAGTGTGGTTATTTCTCATTAGATCACATTCCTAAGGGACTGACAAGGGTCTGAAATGCAAAGAAGCATGGATCCCTCTCATTGGTCCACGTTTCACAATTTTCACGGTTGGAGGATGAGTATAGTCTAAATCTTTAAAGGAACATGGAAAGATCTCATTAGATTACATTTCAAAAGAGAATGAAGTGGGAAAAAGACAACCTGTTAGTGTGAGAGAGGCGTGACATCTTTCTATTGGTCCATTTTTATATATGACATATAATTTTAAATCCAAGACAAAATCAAGGACAGATGGCGAGATAGGGAAGTAAATCCTGATTTGTGAACCAGTTGATATGTGAACACTTGGAAAAGACAAAATTAATACACACGTGGGTAGAGAGATCCCCAAGCTAATCAAAGGCCGCCACATGGAGACTCTTGTGCATCCCATCTTGCAAAATATTCAAATGATGGTATCTTTTGATCCCCTACTCCAAATTTCAAAAAAATTGGTTTCATTCAAAAGATTTCCTCAATAACTTTGATTTGGTATTATGAGAATCATATTTTAGTGGGTCTAAATTGGTGAAAAAGGAGAAAAATGGATCGGTCTATGTATAGTTGTAGGAGGGATCATTTAATCATAGAATTAACATTTGTTTCTTGGGCTCCAAACTTCTGTTAACATATCAAAGCCAACCAAATGTAAATCATTCTATGCAGAGAAATCATTTTGATCTTTTGGATGGTTGGGACCATTAAAAATGTAAGTGCTTAGGCACATTTTTAGCGGGAATGTTATGAAAAGTGGAGGAAATCTGTCAAATCTATTTTGTAGTCTTTTCTAAGTTATAGGCATCTACTCTAGGCATTCTACGACAAGATATTTTCCTTTCTTTTACAATTGTAACGAATTTTGCATCCAATAAAGCAATAAATCCATGTTTTTTTGGTTGTTTCTATCATAGCTTGTATTACATTGTGATTCTTACCTTCAATTACAATTGTAGATGCATTGTGTATACTTTGTTCTTTCGCATAATTCATATCCGGTGTGCTCCCGAAAATGATGTTGGTAAATGTCGTTATCGACTATTTCAATGTAGATTCGACCTCTCTCTTTCCCATTCTTCATCTTATTTTTCACTTGAATTTTTCCCATCCATTTTCTTACCGCAATCACCTTTGTAGTTTACGATTTTCTTGTTCATGTAATCTCTCTCTCTCTTTGTGATCCCATGGAAGCTTAGGATATAAATAGACAACACAACTTCCCTTCTAGGAGTAGTTTAGCATTAGGATTACGTGGAGGAATCCGACCTTCTACAAGGGTTTGTCTCGAATAGCAAGGTTCCACACTTAGAGACAATCCCATGTTACCAAAAATAATGGTTATTCAAGAACAAAATCGAGAGGGTGCTATTTTTTGGTGATAACAATTTTGATTCTTTTTACCATCAATAGACACAAAATTATAGGCTCTAGACCCATACTTATGCATGATAATATAATTTCCAATCTAGTTGGGAGAAAAAATTCCATGTTGGCTCTTTTCTAGAGTAGTGACGTTCTTATTTTCTTGAAGGAAAAGGTCACCGATATTAAAATCACATTCCTTGAGATATTTGTTATATGTATGTTTGATGCACTCTTGATAGACATGATGATGTTCAAAAGATAGAAGTAAATTATCGTATAACAACTCAAGTTGTCTTAAAAGCTCCCTGGTGATAATATTTGTTAGAAACAAATTCATGAAGAGAAATGTGCAAGGATGGGATTTGGACCTTGAGAGGAAGAATGAATTTGGAGCCATAGACAAGAGAGAAGGGAATAACACTTGTAGAAGTGCGGATGCTAGTCCGATAGGCCCAAAGAGTGGAAGGGATGTGAAGATGCCAATTATAACTTAATTTATCAATAGTTTTGGCAAGGATGTTGTAAAGGGATTTGTTATGTTATTTATCTTGGATGTTAGTTCGAGGGTAATATGGTGAAGAGAAGCTACAATTGATATTGAAGGAATCAAAAATATTCTTGAGATTTTTTTTTGAAGGAATTTTTGTTGTCCGTGATGATTTTATGAGGAACAACAAAGCGGTAAATGATGTGTTGATAGAAAAATTCAATGATTTGGTAATATTGTGTAGATGCGAGTGCAATGGATTCCACCCATTTGGTGAACTACTCAATTGTAGTGATGATAGAATGATTGAATTTGGAGGAATGCAGATTGATGAGGTCAATGAGGTCAAGTCCCCACCGTAAAAATTACAAAGATCCTAGAAATTTGAATATAAGGCCCGGCTAGGAATGTGGATGAGATTAGAATGTTGTTGGTATTTGACACATTTATTGACATATTCACAACAATATTTATTAAGGGAAGGCCAATAATAGCCCATGCAAAGAACATGATTGGCGATAACCAAACCACTAGAATGTCCACCATGATACTATTGTCAAATTTTTGGATATCGTGAATAGATTCATGAGATTTAAGGAATCATAAAAGGATCTCGTCAAACCCACATTTGTATATGATGCCACCAAGGATGAATAGTGGTTAGCGCATTGAAGAAATGACCTCCTACACTATTTAGATAGGTTGGATGGGATGGTAGCTTGAGATAGATAATAAAAATTGAGAATACCAGAGATCTGATGGATTAGTGTCAACATGATTGATGTGAGGAAGCTCATGGACATGATATGGTTGATCAAGATGATGACCAATAATAGAAAGATTAAATTCATTTGTTTCCCATGGGATGAGAGATGTGAGAGACACCATGGTGTTTGCAAAGTGATTAGATGATCGAGGGATAGTTTAGATGGTTTAGAAGTAAAATGATTTGAGAAGAAATTCAATGGTGTCCTCATATTTTTGAAGGATCTCATTTTTGCATTGATATATTCCTTTACATGATTGATGATAAGATAAGAATCACTTTGTAGATGTCAAGGATTTGGACACGAGACCATGACATCAATTTTAAGACCCAAGATGAGGGCTTTATACTCATCCATGTTATTAATGCACTCGAAATTAAGCTTATAAGCAATAAGGATAGGAGTATCCCAAGGAGGATTGAGAATGATGCCTTCACCTCCCATTGCTGAAACTTGGATCCATCAAACAAAAGCATCATTTTGAGGGGAGAAAATTTATGATCAAAACTATTGATAGCTCTGTCATGGAATTACTCATTAGGAAGATGATTATCTATAAGAGGGGCTTCAACAAGATGGTCAACGATAGCTTGGCCCTTGATTGATTTTGATATATGAACTCTAGGTCAAACTCAGTCATGATCATGATCCATCGAGTGATATGGTCATTATGATAAGGCTTAGAATGTGATTAGGAGAATATGGGAAAAAATTCCTACATCTAATTTCTATGTAGGAGTAAATGAAGAAACAATGAAGTACAATAATTGACCCAAGAAAAATAAGCAATCAAGTATAAAATCCTAATTGCAAAGAGGATATAGAAGAACTTAGTGAATCACAAATAATCTTGGCCTATTCCAAAGTGATTAACTTCGAACAAAGAGAGGAAACTATCGCAGAAAAATCCGAAAAATGTAGAAATGCTAGAATATGTCATCTTGGGGTTTGTGGAATGGGTCATGGGCACTGTGAGTAAGCTGCACCTATTCTGGGCACATGTGACTTCCAAAATCCTTTAAAACCATCTTTGACTAGTCATAATGTTTTTGCTATCCTTCTCTTCTTGTCTCTAGTATGTCACACAATGATCTCGGATGTCATTGATAACTTGCAATAAACATATACCTATAAAACCCTCAAGAGTGTATCAAATCTCAAAAAGAAAAGAATTACAATGAGGGGTAATATTGTCCTTAGTTGTCAAACAAGTGATCTTGTGACTTAGCATTGTACTATGTTTCGTAACCAATGTATTTCGTGTGTGTGTGTGTGTGTGTGAAGAGAATGTGCACTAAGTGTCTCTGTGTGTGTCCCACATGATAGCGAGCAATATCTATATGTAGAAAATGTAGATAAATGTGTGCATGAAATAATGAACTTCTCATCCTATGAAGTGTATGCAGAATAATGCATTCCATTTCCTTGTGTGGATGCTAGATAGATGTTTAAATTCTCTCGTAAATTCATTCAGATGAAACCCTAGGTGGTGATAGCTAATGCTTAGTGTTGGACCCTTTATTATTGCCACATAATTTTCTATTTATTTGATTCCCTTACTTGAATTTCATAATTAACCCCGAAAAGGCCGACTACCAAAAAAGATAAGATGTCCAAATGGATATAAAGGACCCAAAAGATGTGAGTAAAGTATACAGAGGTCAATGACACTCGTAGGGATGGGGACGCTGACGCTTGCATCCTAGCCGGGCATTGATGTTCGGGTTGATAACTATCAAGTGTGAAACTACAACCGGGCTAGAAGGAGTGTAAGATCAATAGAGGCAAAAAATGTAAGAAAATATGGCCAAAGACATGGGTTAATTATTACTTTTCTTACTTGGGAATGCATGGTTTTGGGAAGGTGAAAACTAGTGATGACATAGGTTTTTGTATTGATAATTTAATGGCAAAGCTTAGAATTAGCGAAGAAAAGAGCGCAACATAATTTTTAGCTTCAAAGTGTAGTGAGTCTCATAATCTTCAAGGGTATGGCTAATGTAATAAATGACATGTTCCCTACCTTTCTCATCGCGATGTGCCAACATGACACCCAAAGCATGGTGGTGGCAGATATATAGAGATAGAAATGCCCCCACACAAGGAGGTGTAAGCATAAGTCAAGATAGAAGATAATGCTTGACGTTTTCAAAGGATTTTTGGAAATTATCATCCCAATTGAAGTCAATGTATTTGTGAAGAATATGGTGAAAAGGTTGAAAACGGTCGACATATATGAGATGAAATGGTGAAGTAATTAAATTTGGCCTTCAAGATTGCAAAGTTTATTTAGATTAGAAAGAGGAGGAATATCAAGGATGGCTTTGATTTTGTGGGGTCAACTTCAATACCCCGATAGAATTGATGAATCTAATGATCTTTCCAGTAAGCACTCCAAAGACACGCTTACTTGGATTGAGATGGAGGAAGAAGTGGATAACACACTCATAAAGGAATTCAATGGCATAAAGGTGATTGCGCCAATGTTTGGATTTATCCAAGAGTTCATCAACGTAGTCCTTTCTGCCTTATGGATGAGATCATGAAAGATGTAATTCATAGACCACCGATAGGTAGCTTTGGCATTTTTCAAATCGAAGGGAATGACATGATAGCAGAAGGTCCCCTAAGGAGTGATGAAATACTACTTATGTTGTTCTTCAGTGTGATGAGGATTTTCTTGTATCCAAAAAATCCATCCATAGGAGAAAGCATCTCATGGTCAACAAAGAAGGTCCACACGTTGATCTATATAAGTAAGGGGAAAGTCATCTTTAGGACAAAAAGGTTTAAATATTGAAAGTGTGTAATACAAATCTTTCTAGAAGATTTGGCAATGGATACATTGTTAGACACTCATTGTGGATATTCTATAGGAATTATCAAGTTAGCTGAAAGAAGTAATTACAACTCCTCTTTAACAAGGAGGGAAACTCAAGGATGCATGCAATAAAGCTTCGCTTTCACATATTAGCATTAGGAATGGTGACGATATTGTGGAAAATGATATAAGGATCAAGGCATGACATGTCTCCATATGAAAATGCTAAGGATTAGATGTGTCTAAAAAGGAATGTGGTGAAATAATCAAGCTCCTGTGGATTAAGGGATTGACCCACTTTGAGGATGTGGGGCTCTTACGGAATCCCTGTGTTGATATTGATGGTGGATTCACTAATTAGAGTTGATGTGTCGGGAGGTAAGGTCTTATGAAGATAATAATCTTCTGCCCCCATGTAAGAAAGGATGGAATCATCATTCGCGCAAGAAATAATTTAAATGGTAGGGGAATCTTCTTCTACCATATCGGGAAATTAAAGAGGGAAGGACCTAGTTTCATTTTCACACTGATAATTTAGTGGTCCCAAAGTGATGGTGGATATTAAAAATAATCTAGAGGAAATGGGCACGACATCATCCGTATCCATAGGTTGATGGGATGGAGAAGATGGGGGATCAATGTTCATAAAATCTAAGGATGGTGGGAGAGGGTCGGAAGATTTTTATTTAAAACCCAATCCAATTTTTTCATGGGGCATGTGAGATTGGTCAATGATGAGATCGTGCATACCTTGTTCATAACGCATCATTCTAAATCCTTTTAGGCGTAGTGATGGAGATGGGTATACGTAAATGATATTTTGTAAAGAAATTAAAATGTGTTGGTGTATGGTGTGGTGTGTGGTTGAATATTGATGTGAGATGAAGGGAGATCAATGCCACCATAGATGAGATTGGTGCAAAGATGAGGTGGATTGAAAGGAATGATATCCCCAACATTTGGTTGATACATAGGTGTTTTATTGGGTCTACTTGAGTCGATGAGGTATGGGAGAAACATTGAGAGTAAGGACTCCCAAGTGAGACACAATCCATCACTTTGTTTATAGAGTCATCATTGGGAAGATTATACGCGGAGATGGATGAGACAAGAGATGCTTAAGAAGAATATTGTTTAGGGATGAACACATTGTTAGATTGAAAATTCATGTGACATGCTTTGAATGGGGATTATCTATAGGAAGAATTAGGATTTTCCCCTCATGCTCATACTTGATGCATGATGAAGGGTGGAAGGAGTGTAATGCATGACGCAAATCCATAGTCGTCAAGTAGGATATTGTATCAAAAATACCCTTCTACGATATAGAAGACCTCATAGAGGAGTTTTTCACCAACACGGATAGGAAGAATAAATGTTCCCAAAGTGAGGGAAATGACATCATTAAATACCTAAAGAAACATGGGTGATTGGTAGACAATGGAGTTAGGTAGTTTGAGTTGATCAAAGGTGTGTGATGATATGATGTTTATGCTAGCTCCATTGTCAATCATAGAATGTCGGATAATGTGTCATTGATACACACAATGATGAAAAGGGGAAGGTCATGGTCTTCGAGTGATATGTTAGGAATTTTAGAGTTGTCAAAATATATGGGCAGAGGAAGTAGTAAGTTCTCTAAAAAGAACCACAAAAGGGTGAGTATCATCATGTAGGGGTAGGGATATGCTTAAGAGCTTTGATGAGAGCTTGTATAATATTGGGAAAGCTTTGATGAGCTCATAGAGTAAAATCTTAATCGGGGTCCGATGGAATGTTTTCACAATACTTTTTTCAATGAAAGCAAAGGTCAGTAGGGTAGCTACAATAGACACTTTGGATTTTGATGAAGAAGGGTGTGGATTAGGATCACTAGAGATAGACGTGATGGTAAATTTGGGTTTATATTAGGTCGGAGGTCGAGAATCATGTGGGTGAGTGGAAATATGAACAAAATTGATAAAGAGAGGGGAACCTTCTTTAAGAGAGGTCATATTTGGCGGAGGAATGAAAATGAAGGTCTTGGATGAGTGACGAGATTTAGAGGTTTTGGTTGATTAATATTGGGGTGGAGAAGAGAGATGGTAGATGGATAGGGTGATCCCCTTCGATGAGATAACAATCTTCTTCAATGAGATTATGGATGATATTTTGAAGGGCCTTACAAAGTTTAGTATCATGTCATGGAGCACACCGATATGCAAAAATGAGATTAGCATCAAACCATGAAGGTTTATCCCCACATGAATCAAAATAATTAATGGGGGAAGGGTTATCAGAGATGCTTAAAGTAAGCATTGGAATATTTCTTTATAGAACCAATAGTAGTTTTTAAAGAAGAGGTTGTAGATGAAGTGGATTTGAGAATGATGGATGAAGGTAAGAGGGATGGTTTACTTTAATGAGGCTTTATGGGAGCCTTTGATCCTTTCTTGGATTTAGAAGGAAAATAATATGATTGTGTCATGATTCAAGTTTTGAGGATTGGCCTTAGATTACTTGGATTTTGACATGACAATTGGGGATGTGGATGATTTTGGAGGGGGATTTTATTTGGAAGAAGCATTATATTGTTTTGACTTGGATTTATTTATAATGAGGGTATTTGGTGAAGGTATTGGACCTAAGATGGACGAAATGCTCCTAAGAGTGATGATGTTACATTATATTGCTTACAAAGGTTAGTCTTGGAAGGAGTGAGCTCCAACTTTTTGTGTTGATGTGTAAGGGATTTTTGAATGGGTACACCAATATTTTCAGACTTTATCCATGAATATTTTCCTTTGGCAAGAATGATGATGATTTTAACTAGGTGGTCTCTCGAGATAGAATCATATGATGTGGATTATGTTGTCGATGAGGATATTCTAGGGTGAAGTGGTGTCTCGAATGATGTGCTTGATGAGATCAAGAGGAGTCAGAGATTGTATGGGTCTTGGATTTGTTGTTGTAGGAATGACCAGACTTGTAGATGGGGCGAGAGTATCATTTTTGGTCGTGTTAAGTGGGGGTGTAAGTGTGGTAGTTGTTTTAAGGGATGGTATAGATGTGGATATAAATTTAGATCATGATGTAGGTATGGTCATACTAGAGGATGTGATTGATGTGGAAGTGGGTGTAGATGTAGGGTTGTGTAATGAAGATGTTAAGATGGGTATGGGGTAGATGTAGGGAAGGAAAGATGAGATATGTGAAGATGCAGAGATATGGATGCGGAAATAGGTGTAATTGAGATTGATCTGGATGTGGTAGTTGTGGATATAGTTGATGTAGATATAATTGGTGTAGAGATGCATGTAGAGATTGATGAAGTTGTGGGTGTGGAAGAAGAGTCTGATATAGACGTAGGTGTAATAGATGACAAGATGATGGGTACAGTGATGGTTTCGGTTCTTGATTTATGTTTAAAGACATCAAGAGGTTGATTAGGTTGTGCATTAGGATTATTCACTGAAGGTCACCATTCTCTATGAGTTTTGGACAAGGTCTTTAAAAGTGCAACAATCCTCAAAGTCATGACCACAAACTTGATGATACTTACAATAATTATCCTCGTGATACCATGTTGGTTTTGGTTGTGAATCATTAAAAGGTCATATGGGATGAACTTGAATAAGATCAACTATCATTAACTTATCAAATATTGAACTATAGGACTCCTTGAAAAAGGTCCTGTCTAAGATCTCTCGTGAAGGTTCTATGTGAGAATTAGATACGAGAGGAATATTTGACCATAATGGTGTTCTTAGGTTTCTCACCACGCATGAAGGACTTAAAGTGAATTCAAGTTTGGGATTGTTTGATAAAATTTTAAGGTTTCCTTTCTCAAGGGTAGGAATTTTGAGTTTGCAAGCCATGGTGAATACCTCTATAAAGTTTTGTAATGATTGTATTTCAAGAGTAGAGGAAATATGCTTCACAAAAGACCATGAGAAAATTTTGATTAGTAGAGTCTATGGAAGGGAGAATGATAGTTGGTTGATTATGTCGTACCATCTTGCAAAAAAAGTCTGCGATAAACTTGTCATCAAATTGTCTAATGGCATAAAAGTCGTGATGGTGATCTTATGTTCAATATTTATTGAGAAATGTTTAAGGAATAATTATGCGAGTGGGTGAAGGAAAATAATGAATGTTGTGTAATGTCATTTTAATAATCAAATTTGGGTCCGGCTAAAGACATGGGGAATGTACAAAGCATAAGGTCTTGATAATGAGAAACGAGGTAGCATACGTGCCTAAAGGCACACAAGTGTTTTGTGGATCCTCCTCGCTATTGAACTTATATAATTTTTAGATACCCCAATGTGGATGATAAGGATTTATCAGAATCGAATGATTAATGGGTTCATTAAAAATCTTTCATATGAGAAGGTGGTTTTATATCCCAATGTAGCATCTTCAAGATTAGCCATTCTACTCAATAATGCATGCATGGGATCGTTGGACATACAAGGATGAGAATTTGAAGGATGTGGTTATGGAATATATGCATTAGATGGGTTAGGTTGTTGATAAGGTTGATATGTTTGAGGATGACTAGGTGTTTATGAAGGTGGTTGATAAGGGGGATGTAATTAAATGACTACGATTGAATGTGTAGAGATATAGGTTGTTGTTGAGATATGGGGTGTTATAAGATTGATGAGATTGTGTCACTTGTTGAGTAATGGGGATATATATTGGTTTAGTATAGGATGACTTTGGATATAGGTAATAGGTGGTTTGGATGTGTGGGATTGATTGGGAAGCATGTAATGAAAGACACCTCAAGAAGAGGTTTGAGTTAATTTAGAAGGATGGGGTTGTGAAGTGATCACATTTGTATGAACATGGGAAGTGTAAATAAGGGGTAAGGTTGGATTATATTACTTGGATGGAGGAAGAAGCAGATGAGACTCTTCGATGATTGGATAGGGGCACTAATAAAAATAGTGGAAGAAGAGTTTTGTTTCATTCTAATGTCCATACAAGTGTTACAAAACTATATATATTTTATTGTACTACCCGTATCCATACATACATGTCATCATCCATTCTTAAACACAAAAATGTTAGTTCTAAGAGTACGTAACTTCTGTGAGAACCACTATAAACTCTATCCATCACAAAAGAAGCGAGATATGTATGAATAAGTTTTTTAACCCATGGACAATCTTCCCAACCATTATTATCCTACCAAATATAGCTTACATGAAATCAAAACAACATCAAGGAGAACAAGTACAACTTGGAATGCCTTTTATGAGGCCCATGAACTTCTCACCAAGGTGGTTTCTAGGTAAAAAAGTAGGGTCAACACAATTTATCCTTCTCTTAATTTAATAAAATATAAATTCTTGGCTACCACATGAGTGTGACCAAGAAATGTCACAAAGTTTCCCATATCAAAAGACAAAAATTCCATCCTCTTTATAAGGTGTTATTTCAAATCAAAATTACCACTAGAACAAAACATTCAAGAGTATAAGGTACTCATTTAAGGTTAACCCATGAACATGGGTTAGGGAGAAGGTACTTATCAAACTACTTCAATTCATATGTATTTTCCTTCCATGGAAAAACCTAAGCTTGGCCCAAATATCTCTTCACACATAACTCTAGGCCCTCTAATGGCACAATAAGGAAATAAAACCTCAAGTATTAACATATGAACATGATTTCATTTTCTTGATGGGTATGACTACACCATCCTCAAGATAATTATAGGAATCTTAACACATAATCCACTAACAAGGGGTGACTAACTCATTTCTTAAAATCATGGAATTACTTTCCCTTATGTCCTATAGAGGCATTATCTCTAAGGAGAAGTTACAACATTATAAGACTAACATTGTATGGTCCTTTCCTACCAATGGTGATGAATAGGTCTTGAAAGAACTTACCTTAGTTACCATGTACTATACACATAATTATCAATTCCTTCCAAATCCTACACTCGGGTTAAACTTGGATCCAAAAGAGTGTCCTTTTGTTCAACATGACGGAAGGGTTTTACTAGGTACTTCTACTTACTTCTAAGAACAATCCATGATAGTGCCATTATAGCAAGTTACTAACATATTTCATCATGAAAAAACATTAAATTTCATCCCTTTAACTACACCTAAATTATTATTAAATGAGACCAGCTTTCCCATAACTATCTCGTTAATTGAACTTAAAGTCACACAAACACATATTATGTTACCTAACTAAGAGAGATGAGAGGATTTGTAAGATCATCATGGTAAATAATAAGATCGTTTAACAAGGAATGCAATACTTATGTGGTCTACTTACTTGGGTTTCGTTTGATTAATTGATTTCCTCCTAAATTCTATTTCTCAAGGCGGTTCCATTTACACATCTATATAAGCAACATTTCCCCCTAGGGTGATGCACACTTCGTAATTTAAAAGCCCTTATGTCATTGTGTTCATAAGAGTTGCTAAATTTTATTTTTCAATTGAGTAAAGATTCATCACCTCATTATACATTATCTACAATGTTTATAGGTACACGTTAACACTAGCCTTAATCGTGGTCAAGAAAAAGTTTAGTTTCAAACTTACCATTTCCTTTTATTTAAAGGTATACCATCCTTACACATTGTTAAATCATATAACATTAATCCTTCACTACCATGTAATGTCCTTTTTCTTTCCATTACCCAAAATTGGCATGTTATTCTCTTACGATCATGATGACACCTCATTTTACAACTATCTTGAATAATCTACCAAGTTCTTGAGTTGGATGATTATCTCAGCTTTTAAGATGATCGACTAGTTCTTAAAAATTTGACATCTAAGAAGACACACGAATAGGTCGACTACTAAATATCATCTATAGGATAAGATTTCCACCATCTCTACTACATACACATGAGATAATATAATTTACCCCGTGAAGTGAAGGTTTGTCCAAGGCTTTATAACAAGGAAGAACTATTTGAGTGCAATATAAGGTGACCAAGATCAACTATAGACAAATTGACGATAAAAACTAGCAGTTTAGTATTCACCTTCCCATTTACATATTACTATTACAAATGATAAGAAAGAAGATAAGTGGATTGAATTCAATATCTTGATATCACATGATTACTTTAACAAGATAGTAAAGGTGTAAAAAGGTTGTCAAGTAATTGGAACAAGTCACACTATCAATAGAAACATTTTTGTTACATACTTTTGACACTAATGCTTTTCATTTTTATCTCGCTTCCATACAAACATACAAAATTACAATAATTTACCACAATTAACTAGATACACTATTCTACCATATAGTTGAATTGCAAAGTTAAAAAATGAAATTTCACCATTTCTTTATTTAACATACATGCACAATGAAAGGAGTTATGATTTCTTTAATAATACAACATGTACTATTGTTAAAATAATATACATTTCTATTCCCATCCTAATTACACATTTTCAGTAAGGAACATTAAATTTATATTTCCATCATCCATTTTAATCCTTCTTACGCTACTTCGCAACTCCGCCAGTTAGTGTAAACATGGTCAAATGAAAGGGACACCGACATGGTTTTCTCTATGACTAACATTTTTTCACACAGATAAAATTTTCCATCTACAAGAAATTACAAAATAAACGAGAGTCAAAATCACGAGATGTTTCCTTTTATTATCAAACTAGAGAGATATAAATGGAGATGAGAGAGAGAGAAACACCATATTTCCCACATGCTATTTTGACCAAATAAGAAACAAAAAGGAGTTAAATAGTGTCATGTGATAGTCTTGATATAATTTCCAATATTTATTTAGATAGGATAAGGTTCGTGATATTTTTCTAATATTACAATTTTATATGAACGTTCTATTTAGCCAAACCGGCCTCAAACCGAGTCAGTAAAAACCATTTCTATGAACTCAAAGACACCAAGTAAAGTTTCATGTATTATGTTATCTATAGGTAATTCCAAGAAGTTGATGGAAGTTAGATTTGGTGACCAGGGTTCAAATGGAAGAAACTTGTATGGAGCTACTTGTCATGATCATATCAGTTTAGCTTGTCGCCAAATGACCAAAGGCCCACATCACCCCCTTATAACATGATATTCCATGGTGATTCTATCAAAAATAAAGTTTGAATATGATTTTCCTCTGTAAATACTAGAGGTATGAGGTGATGGAAACTTCGTTTCTCAATTTGGGGCCAAAACCGTAAGTCAAACCCAAATGGAATTCTTAACATGTAGTGGTTTTCCAACGATGTGATATTGACTAGCAGACTCTTAAACGTGTGATAATTAAAAAAATATATCTACATACATTTTACGGGTTGATTTGGCATCCCACATCTCCAATTAATATATTTAAAGCATATTTTCCATCAATGTCATTTAGAGGGGTGTTTTGTGCATCTAATAAAATTTGTGTTTTATTAAATTTTGTAAGAGAGATGCATAATATCATGAAGTCGCAAGTTCAATTTTTTTGGATGTTTTCACTATCGTAACCCATCATCTCGCGTTTAAATATTTATAGGAGTGATTCCAGGTGTAATACTAACACCCAAAGTAATTCTTTCGACTCTGTAACCATAAGGAAAATTTAATGTTTTTGAGCTACAACACACTTCCATATTTTATACCAAAGATATATTTATTTATTTATTTATTTTATTTTATTTTCTTGTATTGATTTACAACTTTAAAAAATGAAAAATTATCAAAGAGAAATTTTTCTAAAACTAGAGAGAAAACTATATTTTTCATAGCCAAAGGGAGGGTATGAGAGGTGCTCTAGGAAACTTTGCATGCCTTCCAAACGATCGCGATATACTACAACATATAGTCAACAAATCTCACGCCTTCAAAAGATGATTCCACATATTTTTAAGAACTATCTATTATTGATCACTTCCTATATCATTTGAACCTCACTTCACTTGTCCACTTCTACATAGATATTTGGGGGATGAACATAAGTTTCCACCTTTAAAAAAATAAAAATTGTGGCTATAAAACTTCTAATCCTATATATATATATATATACTTATAATATATATATATATATATATATATGAGATCTTAGTCCACCAAGAAACCACTTACACATATCCACCACATGTTTATCTAGTATCTCCATGTTAAAATGTAGAGTTTTCTTAAGATAGTCAACACGGAACAAAATTTCAACCATGCACATGTAATGATCATTCGCAGTGCAATGCAATAAGGATTTCTCATGTGATGAGTATGTACAACCCTCATCCACTAAACCTATAAGGTTACATGCTCGTAGATCACAAGCAAGGGTAAACTTTGGCTTACACCGCCCATAATTTTTACTTGAAATTTTTGAAGCCCTTTTATCAACATGTATTTTGCATGTAGCCTCCAATAACTCAATTCCCCATGGCATAAAATTGTTTTCTTTTTTTTGGTATTTTTTATTTAAGGAATTTTATCAATTTTTACGCGCCTTACCAAAAAATTTAACCATGCGCCTATAATAAAACACATAGTTTTCCTCAACACATACACGATGCCATCAAACATCTAGGAAACAATAACCAAGAAGTCCTCCATAGGTTTAGCTAGTAAGTTAATGATAAAGTTTAGAGATTCTCTAAGACACTAGGTGTTGCCAAGTATTTCAACAAGAAGTAAAATCCATGTAACCAAAATAAGTTTAATATTCTCATTGATGTTAAATTTTAGAGATTATTGGAACATTTTTATAGGACGACCCTATATATTCCCAAAATCTCCATTTTTATGAAAGAAGATATAACACAAGGAAAAAAAGTGGGAAGAATATATTTCACCCAGAGTCTACTCTAATAACCCTTTTGAACAAAGTCTTTAAAATTCAGTAGATACGAAGATTTAACTGAATACTCTCTCGATTCCTCTTCTTTCCACATGATAGAATCCTCTTGATGTTGGAATCTAGGTATGTAATTATTTCTTAATTTATGTTTGAGGTCATTGAATGGTTGACAGTCCCCTTGATAATTAGGAGGTGGAGTTATCACTATCCAATTGGGCTCCACACTAATAATAACCGAATAGTCCTAAATCCACATTTTACATGTTTCTTCATAGTACTGTGCCACAATTTTCCAGGGCTCTTTCTTAATAAGATGTTTTTCCTCTAGCTAGCAATCATACCGACAATGAATTTTATTTCCTTTTCAAATTTTCCACTTAATGCCTTTAGACAGAATATCCTTGGAAGTGAGAACGGATTTCCAGAAAGTGGAGCCATTAGGGAGGTTGTTATGAAAAATAAGTTTTCGATTATGCTAAAATTCCCTAAGTATTTCTTCTTGAGAATGTCCACCCATGCCCTTCCTCTCTTAATACCCACCTATTGTTTCTAATACTAATGAAATAAATCATCTTCAATAATCAATTTGGTGTGAATAATGTGTTGGTCATCATGTCTTGGCTTTGTCATTGATGTGAAATCCATTGATGGAAAAGGGTGTGTAGGTTTCATATCAGTCCCCATGAGGTATCAACCATGGTCAAACATGAAGGTTGATTGGTAGTGACCTGATTTAGTGGTGTTCTATGAGGTCATGGAGCATGGTCTAGTGTGCATGGTCATAGTATGAGTCCTCTTAAGTTGGATAAAGTGTTTCATAAGGTTAATAAAAGTCCTAGATGTGTTTTAAGTGTATTAGTGATTATGTAATGAGTCATCATGGTCATTTCATGAAGATCCATGGTGTGAAGAATTCATTCTAGGCCTATTCCTAGTCATGGATCATGCAAATGAGTTGGAGGTATGAGTTTTAGAGTTGGTCTTTATTTTGAATCATGATAGGATCATGGTGATGTTTTATATGATGTGTATGAGAAGTTTCGGGTCTATTCTCATAGTTTTAATGAGGTTTTTAGGGCCTTAAAGTAAGTTTGTTGAGAACAAGGCATGATTGCATAGGTAAGTTATTGTGGTTGGAGAGATTTAGAAGTATTTGAGAATAGATGAGAGTTTTTAAAGTTAGAGTAGGTTTTTTATGCTTCATGAAAAGTTTGCATAGATGAAGATTTGAGCCAAAATTTGACTTTCATGGGGGCTCGAGATATATGGTATATATTTTTAGGTCATCTCTCGAAGATTTTACAAAAATAATAAGGTGGTTTGATATTCACATTTTTATGAACGATCCTTAATAAGGTAAACAAGTTTAAAACCCTCCTTAAACCCTAGCTAAGAAGTGACTTGGAAGAAAATGCTTGTATTGATCTATAATTGTTTTTAGAAAAAGTGTGATTGGATTTTGTATAGATTCATCCCACTATCACTAGATGTGATTAATGTTTTTTAACAGTATGTGGGCCCCACTCAAAAATGCTTATTTTTGGAAAGTTTAAGTTTGTGGGAAATTTTTCCATTAGAAATATTCAATAATTTAACATTTATGGAATCATTGTATATTTAATACATATCTATGATTACTTGATATCATGGTTGAGGTGTTAAGATGTAGAGTGTGACCTATTTATTAAGACTGGTTCTTAGGCAATTTTTACAATTCTATGGTAAAAGTGGTTATTAAGGAGTTACATGTGGATTTAAGAATTGGTTAAAAAAATTCATGATCCTAGTTCCAATATCTTCTCGATGATATATCACACTTGATATTTTCTATCGTATGAGCAAGTTATGACTTGTTCTTTTAGGGTTGATTTTTCAGTGCTTGGTTGAGCATACTTCTAATAGGATTCATGAGGTTTATCGATTATTCTCGAGTTTCTTCATGCTTGATGGAGGTTTTTTTGTTCTTAGAAAAATTAATAAAGGTGTTCCATGCTTTGGTGAATTTGTTTTTGCTTTTTTCATTCCTTTTGGTCATGGATGCTTGTTTTGGGGTTTTAAGGCTTGTTGTGTCCCAAAAGGTGGTCTTGGAGGCTTTAGGAGTTTGTGGCAACCTACATGGACCCATTTATGATATTTTTATGATTTTATTATGATGTGGAAATTATTTTTACCATATTAAGTCCAACCTAGGTGATTTGGTGAAAAGAAACAGGTATAAAAGTAAATTAGAAAATTCATTTACACTAGTTGTTCTTGTGGATGAAAAGTGTGACCTAGGAGGCATATTAAGGGATATGGTGAAGGTATTTATGACCTTGTTGATAGGGAAATAAATTTATTATGATGTCCTGGAGAGAGAAAGAGATAGAAGTAAATTGAGAGCTAGTACAAGTATGAGATTAGTTTAGATCACTATTAGTTGTGTGAGTAGCATATCATCAGTGATCATCCATTTCTAGGTGGTTGAGTTGTTGCTTGGTCATCTTAGGAGTCAGAGCCTCCTTGTGGGGTTGGTGCCTCTCTAAATCATCGGTATTGTTCTCTACTAACCTAGGGGTTAGTGCTACTTGTGGTATTGGTGCCTTGTTAAATCGGGGTTGGTGCTCCTTGTTTGGTTGGTTCTCAACTAAATTTGAAACATGGCTATAATAAAGTTTTGATCCAAAGGGGTTTTCTTCCCTCGAGGGTTTCCAACATAAATTTAGTGATCTCTCTTATATATTGATCTTGTGTATGATTTTTGAATGGTTAATAAGAATAGAATAGTTTATGAATGTTGAATGGATGTTAGATATGATGTATGTAAACTAAATTAAAATAAATAAATGTTTTTGAAGGACTGATTCACCCCCTCTCAGTCCATTTTTATACTAAAAATTGGCATCAGATTTGGTCCTTGTGAAGCAAGTTTGACTACTTGAAGGATATCCTCTTGAAGCACATGTTGTTTGATCAAAATGGGAGAATATATTGTGTCATATCAAGGTCCTAGGTTCAATGGAAAAAACTATGCCCTATGGAGATTCATAATGAAGGTCTATCTAAGTTCTCATGGATATGAGATAGATGTTGGATACTTTGACTCATCGACCATATGGAATAAATTTTTAAGGATATTATTTCGATACTTTGAGGAATGTGTAAGTTGCATGGTTGTAGAATGTGACTCGAGTTAGGGAGATATAGAGAATATGAAGTACCTATATGAAGATATTAGTCCTTCTAGTGAGAGTGGAAGTAATGTTACAAGAATCTCAAAAGGAAATGAACATGATGAGGTAGTTAACTTAAAAGGAAGAGAAGAAAGTTATCCTCAAAGATGAATTTGAAAAATTCCTAGAAGATTTAAGGCTTCAAAGGAAGAATAATATGGATATGATGTCATTAAACATGGACTAAAAAAATAAAAAGCTTCCTCCTTAAAGATAAATCAACACAAGATAACAAGAAATTTGAAGAAATCAACAAACAACTTAGAGATCATGTTAAGAAGATCACAACCAACCTAGAAGACAAAGTAAAAGAATGTACAAATACAAAAATAGAGTTGGATTATACTACATCATTCCAAGGTTCTACTGGAGCCAAGAAGGATCAGAGGACTCAAAGGAACATCATAAGATAGCCCAATGCAATGAAGTTCACAAGTAAGTTCAATGGTGTTTGTTTTTCTTGCAATATCTTCGGGACAGTAACTAGGGACTATGAAGCACGGTCATAGATGAAATTTCATGGAAAAATAGTAGGAATTTTTGTAACATCCTTCAAGTAATATATCGTATGTTTCAATTTCCATGAGAAGGGTCATATTGCTAGATATTTCCATCAAGGATCACCTAGGAAAAGAGAAGGAGATCCTAAAAGTAAGACATATGTTACTTGTTTCAAGTGTAATGTTTTTGGCCATATTACAAGGTATTTTTCAAATAAAGTTAAAATATACAATAGTTTGGTAAATCCCATAGATTCAATTGAATATAAATCATATTCATTATGATGGAGAAGAAGAAAGAGCTCAAAACAGCCATAAAGCTATGTTTGAAACAATCTAGAAGAGAATCATATGTGTTTATCAAGTTTTTCATCAAGAGGGTTGGTTAAAAAGAAAAATGAGGATAAATTAATTAAAGTGGATCTCAATACAAGTGAGACTATGAAGAGAAAAGTATTTTTGATTATTGACAACAATGAGAATAGAAATACAATGGATTTTTGGGAATCTCTTGAGTTTTGGGTACTCTAGTGCCTATAGATTCATAGAGGTCCATTAGGCTTCATGGAGTCATTATTCATTCTATGGGAAGAAAATTAAGGTATTTTATCTTGTATAAGGTATGTGTGTTTAGATGAAGGACCAAAATTTTGATGATTGCTTCAAAATCACATATTGTGTTGAGGTGTGTCTCTGTCAGCTCCAATTATAAGGTTTGTGTCCATGATTGGTTCAGTATAAGTTGTGATTATCTTCAAGATCTTAGTCAGTGTAGTCATGTCAACATTGAGTTCTTAAGGCCTGGAATGTTGGAAAATTATTCAAAATATGTATTGGTTATACCTAGATGCTATGTGTTCAAGTAAAATAAGGTCTACAAATGTCTTATATTAAAGTAAATTTGAGTCCGAACTAGAAGTCTGTGTATAATATGATTTTCATGTCACTTGAGAGTATGTGTGAGCACCAAGTAAAAGAGGAAATGTTTTAAGGTCTCAATATGACAAGAAGAGTCAAGTTTCATGAAGGCTTTGGTCTAGGATGCTTTGTTGGTCTATGTTTGGATTCATTATCATAGAGTCATGGTCTAGTAAAATGGTTACCTCAAGTTTGGTACATGTTCTCGATATCAGTCATAGAATTCCATGTCATGAAATCTTGGTTAAGTGAAGATGGTCAAAGTTATCGAAGGTTTAATTCAAAGAATTATTAGTTTCAAGACCTAAATGGACAATTTACAAGGAAGGTGAATATGGTTATCTCATCAAAACATGGAAGGCTGCTATAAAGATTCTAAAGGTAGATTTGGAATTCAAACCAGGGTGTTTTGAGGTTGTGAAAGTGAATGTGAGGAATTGTCAAGAAAGGAAAGTTAGTATTTCAAGGCTTTCAAAAGGATTAGGAGGTTGATAGTCATATGATAAGGGATCAAGACTTATGAAGATAAAAGTAAAGGGTCTAATGAATGCAGATCACTCTAAGCAAGAAGGTAGATAATTTTTGTGACAAGATTTTAGGGTTGTACATTATGAGGTATGAAGGCATGATTAGATCCATGTATGATAGTAAAGGTAATGTACAAAGGCTATGAGGTAAGTATCAATTCTTGAAGGTCCAACAAGGTATGTACCTATGGTCTATACTTTCAGTTGTATTGTGTAATCTACTTGGGATTGTAATTGTGATCCTAGATCCACTCTTGGTCCGTGTTTCCTATCTACATATATGAATCCCGAAATATTGTTATTGTAATCGTGATCCTATGCAAATAAGGATATGAGTTCGAATTGATGTTGTGTTCCAAGAAGAATTTGACTATTTGGTGTGTGAGATGTGTTTTAGTTAGATGGATGTTTTGAAGACAATATATCTCTATGAGGACTAAAATATACTATTAAGAGAGAAAGTGTTGACCAAATTCACTTGTTCATGTTCTGATTAGTGAACTAGTACTAAAAATGGGTAACTCTAAATATGCGAGGGTTTAAGGTACCTCGAGATGCGATGACAATGTATACAGGTGAAAAATGAAGATCCTTCTCCATAGTGAGCTAAGTGACCTACAAATCAAGTGAACTCAACGAAAAAATACCTTTGGATTAGTAGATAGATGAGTGGGTTACTTAAAAAAGTTAGTCTCGAGAAGTGAAAACATCATAAGATGGATCTCAAACCATGTTTTGATAAAGATAAGTAAAATAATATATTAATAAATTATATGTAGCAGAATATGAACCAAAATAAAAGTTGAAATGATCAATATAAGATAAATATGTAGAAAAAGATCCCAATTCATGCGGGATTATGATTTCGAAGAGATATAGTGAATTAAGGTTTCTTAGGATGAGTAAATGGGTAGGTAGGGTGGAAAACATTAAATAAAGGCCATAAAGAGGTGAAATCATTAAATTATGGCCTAGAAAGGATAAAATAGAGGATTTAACAAGAGGAAATAGATTAAATGGGAGTATAGGATTAATTAGACATAATTAGGGGTGACTAATACATGAATAAGGTGGAAAATAATGATAGGTGGGATAAATTGAATTTAGGAGGGAAGAAGGGAATTCAAAAGGGAAGAGAGGTATATATGAAAATGAATATGGAGAGTGAAGGTAAGGGGTAGTGATACCAAAATTGGTGTCTACAAAAAGGCTATAAAAGACTAAGAAGTGTATGTTATGGGTTTATTAAGAGCTTGGATATAGCCATAAGGAGGTAGGGAATAAATTAATTGACTTGGAGGTACATTTCATCTTTTTTTGGAGTCATTGCTTTGAAACATTTCAAATATCCTATAGCAGAATTTGTTTTCACAATCAATAAAAGGAGAAATTAGATTAGTTGGGAGCTTTTAGGAATGGTATAAGGATCATTTCCAAATCTAGATGTTGTACTAGGTCAAAAAGACATGTAGTTATCTTTCCTATGACTTGGAAATGAGATTGGAATATTTTAGAGACATTTTATTTGCTTCTCAGCTTAAAGCAACCCTACATATGGTTTAATGGTGATTGACTATTTCAAGGTTTTAATGGTTGAACTAAGTTTTGGAAATTTGAACATATACTCCTAACACCTCTCTCAAATTATTTTGGAGGATTTAAAGCTTGTTCTATCTCATAACAAATGTTATTAGTCTTGGTTACTAGTGTTGCTATAGTATAGAAACCTTATTGGATAACTAAAACGAAGAATATTTAGGATCTTTTGTGAATCAAGGTACAAAGAAAGTTGGTACAAAAGTTAAGGATCCAAATGGGTACCGAGAATTATGCATGGTTTGTTGATTGAGTCATTTAATCAAAAGTTATGATTGAAAAATAGTGTAGGCAAGTGTTGTAAGTAACCTAAACAATTTTAAGAAAAGAGTCCCATCTTAAAGGTAAGATGCAAGGTACGTATTTTGTGATTGTTTTTAGTGTAATAGTATACACTATTCCAGAGGGATACTATGATATCTAGGTTTTCTCTCTTATAATAATGTCAAAAGATTTTTTCAATAAATTAAATCCATGACTTGATCTAAAAATTGTACTCTAGTTCAAGTAGTGTAATGATTGATTTCTTGTTATTGTTGTTCCAAAAACATAGGGTATTTTTAGATATTATGATGTGTTCCAGGTATTCTCATAAAGCATGAAGAATTCTTTGTTTGTATATGAATGATAGATGTTTTTTACTTGAGTAAGATATAATTTTTAAATCGTAGTCTTATGGGGTCTATACAAGAGTCCGGTATTGATAGCTCTTCAAGAAGCTTAGAAGTATCCCATCATATATATGGGATTGGTATCCACATAATAAGATGTGTAATAAATGTGTTGATCAATGAGGTACCATATTGATCATATAAAGATGTAAGTTTCACATATGTTTCACGGGTGGGTAGGTAGAATTTTACGATTCAAAACAAGATTATAGATATAAAAACATTTGTTTGGTAATTGATCCTTAAGAGTTTTAAATGTTGATTCACGTTTTCACTCCAAAAATTTATTATATTTATTTTACAATGACGTTATCGATGGAGCGACTTTTGAAAATTCCTTAATAAATTTTCTATAAGAACAACAAGTCCCATGAAGCTTCGACTTCATGTACATTCTTAAGTGCGAGCCACTCGGTTGTTGCAATAATCTTTCATGGATCAATTACTATTCCATCTTTACTTAAGACATGTCTTAGATAGTGCACTTATGTCTCATAGAAAGAACATTTGGAACACTTACCATATAATCTTCTTTTTATTAAGATTTCAAGTACTATTTTCAAATGCTAATCAATGCTTTTAAAATAGATAAGAATATCGTCAAAGAATACAAGAACAAACTTGTCGAGGTATTCTTGAAATATATTACTCATTAAACTCATAAAAGTCAGCAGTGCATTTGTCAAACCAAAAAGTAAAACTATAAATTCATAGTCTCCATACCTTGTCCTAAAAGTTGTTTTATAAATATCTTAGTCTATGATTCTTAATCGATGATACCTGAATGAAGATCTATGTTTAGCATCCTATAATCAATACATAGTCTAAGTCTTCAATCTTTATTTTTCATTAAAATTTACCGATGCTCCCTAAGGTGAGACACTCGATCTTATCAAACCATTAGACAACAATTCTTGAAACTTTTTCTTAAGATCTACCGGTTCAATGGCAAGTCATTTTGATACGAGGCCTTGAAATAGGCTCAGTTCTTGGTTTGATTTCAATCATGAAATCAAACTACCGTTTTTGGGCGAGAAGATCGAGTATTTATTTCGAAACAAATCATTAAATTCTATTAACAATGGATATTTTTCCAATAAATCACTATCCCATTTAGTTTTTTTGGAAATTTTTACTACATACAAGGTATAACCTTTGTTGTTGGCATGTTTAAGTTTCATAAATGATAATTTCCTAACTAAAATTTATCATTTTATCCCTTGAATGTCCGTTGTTTTCTACATATCCTCAAGACAAATAATGTGTTTTTCAAAACAATCAACTTTTTCCTTATGTTCAAGAAGCCAATTAACACTTATTATAACATCATAAGACCCCAAAGGACCAACATATAAACTTCAAAGTGGAAAAGCTAGGCCTAGGACTGCTCCAAAAATACACTTACTAACTCGTGTGGACAACATTGATTTTGTAAGATACACCTCAAGATTTTTCCATTTTTCCATCTTTTCTTTTTATTTTTGAAGCTAATTTACTATAAATAAAACATTTAGTAGCTCTCGTATCAAAAATATAGTAAGATGCATACCAAATAACTTACCCGACACTTGTATAGGTGTAACTTTATTTTCATCTTGTTTATCAGCTACTGCAACATGTATATTATGTTGTTGATTGTTGTCATCCTTCCTTAGAGGGAACTTATTTACATAATGATCCTTGCCATAGTTGTGGCAGCCCCCTACAGGTCTTTTTTTAGGCTCAAATTTATTTTCACCTTGAAATTATTGTTCTATCCTCCATAAGACTTCCATCCTTTTTTTTTTTTTTAATGAAATTGTTTCGTACATTTTCAACATGTTTATTTGATATTGTTTTCTTACTATTATCGGAAAAAAAAATTGGTACCGAACTCATTCCATGCTGCTCCCTTTTTGGTTCAAGATATGAAGAAGAAGTATGAATTTTCTTTTCTGTTTTCTTCCTTATGGGAAGAAATTGTTTTTAAGTTCTATTCATGCCAAATGTCTTTTTCTACAGCCCCTTCCACGGCGGTTGGGTTGTGAACATCCACCTCACCCCCTATGATAGGGTTTAATCCCATAATGAATTTTTGTATCCTGAACTTCTCGTCAGTTTGATACTGAGGTATGTACTTAAGAAGTTTAGTTAACCTCTCCCAGTACTATATTACAGTTAACTTTTCTTGAGTTAAATTCTGAAATTTAGTCATCTTCTGATCATAATAAAGTTTTGGCAGCCAATATTACTTAAAATAATTCTTAAATTTATCCCAAGTGATGTTTGTTTCATGAATGTTTAGTTCAACCTTATGACTATCCCACTATGAAGATGCCTTATGGAAAAAATGATAAGCCCCATACTGCTTTAGTTTCCTCCGAGAAGTTCCTTATTGCAAAGCACTTCTCCATTTAGTTGAGCTAATTCTTAACCCCATCCCCCAGTGTAGTACCATCAAACTTTGGTGGACTTATCCTTTTTATGTCATTTTTGAGTTCAACTGCTAATCTTTCCTTTTTATTTTTAGGCTGATTGGGTACATTTGCATTAGCATTTCCAACATTATTATTATCAAGGCATAAATTTCTAGCATTGGTGTTGTCCACAGAAGGTGGCTGATTGTTATTACCAACATCTTCTTCCTCTTGATTACCCATAACTTATTTTTCAAGTACAACAAGATGATCTCGTGTCCAACATGGCAACAAGAATCTCATCAGATTTTGGGTGGTAATCGCCTCTCCACGTAGATGTGGGGTATTTGCAACATCTCCCCTTATTCTAACCATTTTCTGTTAACAAGAAAATTAAGTTTTTATCAGATTATGGACTCAATAAGTCCAAGAGTTGCAACCTTGACTCGATACCAAGATGTAACATTCCCATTTTAAGACTTTAGAAATAAGGAATTTTTTTCCATAATATTCTCTCGTTCTAAATTAACATAATTTGTAAAACACATTCCAATGCCATTCCATCCTATAATGTAAAAACTATATGCAATCAGTAATGACTCGGTGTATCACCGATATCTCATTTCATGACTTGGTATTACACCTATCTCCCATGTTAGCTCAATAATGTGTGTAAAACATATACTTGGTTCTTTTACCCTTTCAGTGGGTACCCGAGTGTTCGATCTAAGAGGTATATATAATTATCTATTACCGATATTCATTTGAAATCCCACTTCTCAAACCAGTGAGATAGACAACCCAACTGAGAGGTTTGTGATACTTTGGCAAAAGTTTTTAAACATTTTTATCATGTTTACATTCCTTGATGACATACTCATCAAATGGAATAAGTTCCTCACCACACTTTTTCTATTATTTAGAGTGGTCTTTTTCCTAACTCTTTTCAGTCCAATTTGATTCAAGATTTCATACTAGATAAGGACAACAACATGCACTAGTGTGGAAGACTACTCATGGTGACTAAGGGTACATAGACATACTCAATTGACATAAATTGATTGGGTGTGTCTAGTTATCCTAAGTCAACAGGAGTTGACCTCGACACTAGATCATGTTCCTATCATTTTATAGGATAGAATCCTATTCCAGTCTACCAATTATGTCAATCAAGTTAAACAAACTGAGTGGGGTGTTGAGACATATCAACTATATCATAGTATCTTGTAATGACCCATGTCATTATGAAGGTACTACACTGCAGTTGATGTGTACCAACATCCAAAAAAGTTTCCTCAACTGGACTAGCATACCTTAGATTATAAGTTTATTAACCCATTACTCATTATCTTAGGTTTAATTACAAAAACACTTAAATATTCAACTAGGTCATTTATCCTATAAGGTTACAAGTTGAAACTGCATGTGAGGTAGGTATGTAGGTAAAATCTACTTCCTAACCATTTGATTACATGCTTAAGTTTTTCTTTAAATAAAACATCTTGCATTATATCACGACATGATTGATCTTGAAGTTATGAAAGTGTGTTAATTGATTCCTTACTTATTTCAGCCCTAGCTTAAATAAGTTCCTTATAAACCTTTATTTTAGACTTCATGGAGATGAAGTATAAATTCCATTTAATTCCTTTCTAAGAATTCCAAATTTTGATTAAGGAAATATGCCTAAGGAAGTACACATTCAATCATTTACTTACAACATTCATAACACTTTAACAAGATCTTAAGTTATGTCTCTATGATTGATTTCATGGGAAGTATCCTTTTCCCTATATTATGGACTAATGTCCATTTATGAAATAGATTACATATGTTTAAATACATCAAGAATTCATACACATACATCTATATAATTCAAACATAGTCCTTTTATATTGTTTAAGGATCTACTTATGAGTGTCAACTTATAAGTTGCATATCTATTTGGGTGAATAAACTAACATACATTTCACATCCCCCTAACCATTTCATAACATTTAAGTATAAAAATCCTTCCTTCATTAGGAAAATACTTAATAATGCATCCCCATTCATGACAAGAAAGTATTGTTTAACAACCATCACATCTTATATTCATTAAGAAGGAGTGATACATTCACTAAATTCAAAAGTATTTTAGAGATTACAAGTGTCATAAAAATAGTTTCATTACAAATTTATTTACCAAAAATTACATAAGTAATGATGCCACATAATCATCATAATAAAGATACATTTTTCTTAGTAAAACAGATGTAACTTTCTATATGTCTTTCTCCTTTCATATTTTATGAAATCCATCTACACAATTATTAACAGGCTTAGTTCATTTGAAATCAAAGCATGATATACGCTATAGCATTAAAATGTTGTGATTTTAGCTAACTATTTCATAAAAAGAACCCTGTTGTTTATGAAACTATTCCAAACACAACAAGATAAAACATAAGACTTTTCTCTAAAAGATGATAGCTAAGGAGAGATGAGTATAAAGTTTCTAATGTGTAAAAAGGGGTTAATTAATCAACATATCAACCCTAAAATTTTCATCATAAAATCTTATCAACATGCAGGAAATAAAACAATAGAGTTAAAGAAGAAGAATTCTTATTTCATGTATCCAAATTAAGTTCCTCCAATCAGCCAGATCTAATTTTTAAGAAGAAATACAAGATACATAAAACTATCTTTCAGAATAAATATACTATTTGTACAACAATGAATATTGCATTCTAACTAAATATCATACCATTTCGACTCATCCTATAGCCTAGGAAGTACATTTATCATAAATAATTCCATACAAACAGTTAAGGATGACTTAATCACTATAAACAATCAAAGTAATTTTCGGTTGAAGCATCCTAAAAGTCTCGAGTTCATTTTTTGTATTTAATTCAAGGTAATAGTCAAAACTAACATCATACAAACCTTATCAACCATATTTTGATTGCTTCTAACAGTCTAAGAGAACAAGCTATCTTTCAGGTTCACACACCAGTTTAATCTAATCGTTATTATTCCAGAAAAGAGCAGATTAGTTGAAGTTCAGAACTTACACAAGGCTCAATACTTTCTCATGGCATATCATAACTCTAAATAATTGCTTTAAGGTCAATAAAACACTAAGACCTTTCACAAAGTTAAAAAGTGATATAAGCTGAGCAACCCAAAGAAGGAACAACAACAATACCCAAGTAAAAAAATTCTCCAAACATAAGATTAATGAGGAAATGAGTGAGATTGCAAGTCTCCTCATCTATCCAGACTCAACTGAAGGATAGTTATCATTTCTTTATGCAAATAATAACATAAAGATACAAAACAAATTTCCATATGAGGGACGCACATCAAATGCGAAAAAATTAAGGAAATCTCACTTACGATCAAAAATTGGATGAATATAGGTTCAACATAGTCCAAAATTGGATGAATATATAGAACCAAGAAAAAGGAAAGAAACCAAAACATCCAACCATTACCTATCATATTTTCAAGAAATACAAGTCCTAAAGCATGATTCTATCAATAGATTAATGAATTGATTCATTTCCTAACAATCCAGTAAAGGAAAAGAGAACAACATATCTAATCAAACAAACCTCCAAATGAACTCAAAACCATTTAACAAGAAGTCAGATTAAGCATTCGAGCTACCTCCAAAATAAGAGTCAAACATTCACCAACAATTCAGAAAATCTACCTCATATCCAAAGATCTATTATGGAGCTCAAAAATCTGAAAGTGGGTTTAAGAGAATATGAAAAATACACAACAAAACAAAATTGACTTACTCAAATATACATTCCTGTATACTTTCAATGAAATGAGAAAATACAACAATATGATACGTAAATGGATTTTCATGTATTAACATGAATTGGGTATTCCTCTAATATCCTACAGTCTTAAAGAAATTTGAAACATAATAACGGTTCCCACTGTCCTTATTAAACAACTAGACACAACATTAAACATGTTATACTTCCCAAAATAATGGCATAATGTCTACACAAAGAATCCTTCAAAATTCTTTTAATGACAATAGAAAGAGGACATACAAGTTGAAATCTAAGGATTTCTACATAACCATGCTAATGTTTAATACATACAACTCTTAGCATAATTTTTTTCCTCAATCGAGAACAAACAATGGTCTTCAAAGTATGCAACAACAAGAAAATCAAACGCAAACACTAGATCATCAAATCTCTGACATAAGTCTCGATACTTAACAAGGTTTCCTATATTTAAGACTTCCAACAACGATAATAAGGAAAACATTCAAGCAAAAATCTTCGATTCTATCAAACCAAGACACATATCGCAAAACAAAATGTAGTCAATAGATCACTTAACAGAGCACAACTCGTTTCA
This sequence comes from Taxus wallichiana var. yunnanensis, assembly GCA_018340775.1. NCBI lineage: Eukaryota > Viridiplantae > Streptophyta > Pinopsida > Cupressales > Taxaceae > Taxus > Taxus wallichiana. Next base: position 362,203,024 of record CM031238.1, read on the forward strand.
AGCCACTGTTATAAGGATTCGAGCATAAGAAAGATTACTCGAAGTATGAAAATGATACTCCTAGATCTCATTTTCCAACTATCATACCAAAATCAATAATGCATCTAAAGTAACAAATGTTACGAAATACAAGTTTAGGAGCATAGATTTAGCTTTAATTATTTTCTATTAACTCTCCATATTTACCCATAGCTATACACTCCGTTTTATAGGAGTTCGCATAATAACAACTCTCATAAGAATGTCTTTGTATTTACCCGTAACCTTCTCAACAATATTTGGTTGTATATGAAACCAATCCACCCGAATGGTTTCAACCCTTAATAATAACATTGATAATAAAACAATATCTCATTTTTTATTATCTAACTTATAATTTACTAATTACCCTATAGTAAATACTATTTACTATATGTAATATTACATTCACATTATAATAATATTATCCATGATAATATTATAATCATCATATCTAATGTTCACATTATACAATATTTCTAACACACCCCCTTAGTGTGAATATGGGGTAAGAGCTCCTGGAATAATCAAAATTGTCAAAGTAGCCATCTTTACTAGATCTTGTTGTCTAGATCTTGCTGTTAATGATCATCCTTATCGTATTAACATCTTCATCGAATGATCACCTTGCAAAAAGTTCCTTCCACCGAATTATGGCAACAATCGAAAGACCCTACATAGATGTTTTTCCCCGTAAACCGAGTCAAGCGATCACCGCTTCTTCCACACCAAATAGACACTCAAGAATCTGTTGTTAGTCAATGTGAACACATTAAAATCAAAACATGAAAATAGTTTCACCCCCTTATTTATAAACACTCCAAACAATGAAATAGAACATCGCCACATCTATCTCGTGACCCCATTGTTGGTGAATGACGAGAGGACACCGATTATTCTCCTTCTTCCATTGCCTCCTTCCTCCAACAAGAGAAGAGTCTACCATAGGAATTCCTCGACACTAGGATAGGAAAGTTCTTCATCACTGAAAGAAGCTTCCCAATCGCTTTCTACTTTAACTAGAAGGGATTTCGATTTATCTTATTATCAAGAATATTTTGAGCTCTCTTTCTACAATTTACTATTACATGCCCAATCTCATTACAATAAAAGAATTTTATTTTTCCATGTGAAGGAACATGCTTTGCTTTATGTTTTTTCTTCTTAGATGAGGATCTAGGTTTGTTTCTCACATAGTACTTCTTCATGTTCTTCATGTCTACTTTGTTTTAACAATGTAGAAATCACTCCTTCCGGACTAATAGTAACTTTACTCAAAGTAAATACAATATTTGAGTAACTAGTAGGCATATTATTAAGAATGATGGCTTTAGCATCATCATCCTTACATGTTATTTTATTCCAACAAGTTTATTTAAGAGATATGGAATCTTACTAATGTGCTCGGTAATGTTTAGATTCTCATCCATCTTCAATCCATACGATACATTGCTTCAAAGGTGACGTATTTTTGTTTATGCCTCGATCCGAAAAGCTTGTTGAGAGACTCCCAAATATCCTTTACAAATTTTGATAAATCTATATGGTGCAAATAGGATTTAGACAATCCTAATCCAATGGTCCCATAGCTCTCTCGATCCGTCACGTTCCACTTTGCTAATTCATTTCCTCCAAAGTGGGTGGAGTGAATTAGGCTTCACCACATCCCATAGATCATTCTCTATGAGATGCAATCGCATCTATACCGCCATGTGTGAAAATCTTGGCCTCTAATCTTATCTATCTAGTTTAGATTAGTCCTTTCCATGATGTCTTTTAAATAATAATGATCTATATATTAATAATTAAATTTTATGAAAAACTCGTTTTGGACTCTTTCCAAAACAGGATTTTTTTTTCTGTCCTTGTGTTTTTTTCGGTATGTCCAAAAATGGAAAAAAATTGAATACTGGAAAAATTACTTTTACTGCACCACGGTGGTCACTACCAATCGAGAAGAGTCATCGAAGATTTATTCAATTCGCTAGAAATTTATCCAAGTCATTGGGACATAGCGGTCTCTGCAGAGAATCGAGATCCCATTCGGTCGTCGACATTTTCCCCGTCACCACGGTGATTTTCTTATGTAAACACATAGTTCCAAAATCTTCATATCTCGAACCAAATTTTATTTTTCCTTCTACTCTATTAGCTCTTACTTTGTAATTTGATCAATAAGAACTGCTCACGAAACCAAATGTTATGAAATGCAATTTTAGGAGTATAGAATTATCTTTAATTGTTTTCTATTAACTCTGCATATTTGCCCATAGCTATGCACTCAATTATATAAGAGTTGTATAAGAACAACTCTCATAACAATTTCTTTGTCTTTACTTGTAACTTTCTCAACAATATTTGGTTATGTAACACCCATTAAAACAACCCACTTGAGATCCAAGAACAACCTAGATTAGTTAGCAAAATTATAGAATAATTTTTTTATTAAAAGAATCTACAAACATGTTAACGGGCAACATTTATCACTAACAAGTTCTGGAACAATTCAAATCTACTAGAGTATATTTTCCTTTTATTAATAATTATAAGAGGTCATAAGGTCTAAAATTTAGGGTTAGAAGTTCCAATTAGGTTCAGAGAGAAATTCCTCACTGTACCCATTCTCTAACAAGATTAAGGTTTCAAATTGAATTTTTATCACACTTAACGCATTCAAAAATTCCCTAAATCACTCCCATTGGATAGGACATTTCTTCACCTTTTCATTGATATAAAGAAGTCCTCATAACTCCTCATAATTATCAAGTTATGGGCGAGACATGTGCCTGAGTGAAATTTCTTGGCCTTGGGAAAAATTTAAACCGGTAAATTTTAACTTGTTAGATCTATTCAATTTGATTTTCTTCCTCTCTCAACATGTCAAATAAACATGGGGAATTGTTGTTAGATGAATTTACGATAGATTGAAGGGTACTTTTTCTTGATTGATTTCCAATTCAAATTTTTACAACTTCGACAAAGAAAAAGACGATGAAAAGTTTGGGCCCGATTTTACAATGTTTGAAGGATTTTTCAATAAGTGTTTTAGTCCAATCGAGTTCATTTATATCATAACATGTTATATTTTAAAGTTTCGATGTTATTTATTGTTTTGCGAGTTCGATTTGTGCATTTTAGAGGAAGTATTTGTTAGTTTACAAAAAATCAAAACAGAGCCCAGTTTCTATAGGATCTGCATTTATCATTTTCCATCTTCAAAGTATGGAAATTCACTTCCCTTCTATTCTAATACATTTAGTTGATTCAAACAAACCATTTAATAGCTAAAATACAAATTCTGATTTCTAATTTTACACATTTCCAAAAGACAAAATACTGTATTTTTCTCACGCGCATTTCTTCTTTTCAAACAGAGATTCCAATACATTGAAACGATCAGATTCAATACTACAATGCAATTTGAGAAAGGAATTACATTCATTTATTGGTTTCAAATGGAAATTATGTCTTCTTTCTTTTACTCCTTCCAAAAATCATTTATTGACATAGGGAGCAGAATAATACATTTTCTTTTCACGTGTTGCACATTTCCACTTTCAAAACAGGGACTTCTAAGTGCATGATAAACAAAAATTTCCAATTAAAGAATATCATATGAGCAAGATAAACACTTCCAATAATTCCAATGAAACTCATACATCTTTTCAATTTGGTTTCAAAGTATAGTATACAAAACAATATCATTCTTTCAAATTCTTTCCAAATCAACATATAGAGTATAACTCTTTTACATTTCCAATTTCCACTTACATTCATTACAACATCTTTCCATTACAAACATTTACAAGGTCATCCACTTCAAGTGGGAACTGCTACAATGAGATTTCATTTCACAAGGAACTATCAAACTATCCTTTCTCAGAACAACAAAATGTATTCTTCTCTTTCTTCCAATTTTGATCACAACAAATGTAGGGAAAGGCAACACTCTCTACCCAAATAAGACATCCAATGAAAGGAGAATCCATCATTCTTCATTGGCTCCCGAGCCACAAACACAATGCAATGAGAAATGTATTTCAACTCATGGCAACAACAGACTTCCACATCACAAAGCAATCTTTCAACATGCACATTGCAAATTTAAAAACACAGTCCAAAACAAAACAACAGTTTTACAACCACATGAAATACATCACACTAAACTCAGGCTTCACTATGTAATCCAAAGGAGCAAAAAACTATGGAGGATGCTACTTACGCCTCCCAAATGGAAAATGGGTATCACCACCTATTTTCAAACTGTCAAATATAGTGTATGAAAAACCCAAACATTTCTTATACCTCGCCAAGTACCCCTTATTCCTCACATTTTCTTATACCTCCCCAACCTCGTATGCCACCCCATAATGAGTAAATAAATGCAAGTTATTTCTTTGTAAGGTGGAACCCAAATCCCAACTCCCTCGACACTTATACCTCCCTTAAAACACACTTTTACCTACTAAAAATGAGCCCCATAGTCTTCTCCTACACCATTATTAGGCCATATACCCAAACAATCCACAAACTTGCTGAAACATTCACATAATAACATGTACATTCATAAAGAGAAAGACTATTTCAAGAGCCAAGCTCTTACCTCTCCATGATGGAGTTGTCTAAGTTCCAAAACAACAAGCTCTATCCCAATGTAATCAATACAAACAGCCTAACACAAACATGTAGCAATATTCCCAAAAGCTCCTCCAACGCAAGAGCTCTAACCAGCATGAAAACTAACCCCAAATAATCATTCCAAAAGTTCAACAACCCAAAACAAAGTAAGGAGTTCCAATTTTATAGAAGAGGGAAGAGAAGAGGGTGAGGTGGATCCATGTAGGATGCCACATCACATATACTCAACTCCAACACAAAAGTTAAATTTATTCTCCAATGCAAAATATAGAGGTGATTGAATAATATGACAATTTACTTACACACTCCAAAAAGCCTACACCGCATAAGGACATAAATTAGTAAAATGTAAGAAAAATGTAATTAAAACTTACAATTAGTCATTTCAAAATGCATAAACAAGGTCCAAATTCAACCCTACAACCACAGGTAAGGTTGGTATGTAAATTTAAGAGGTATGGGATAAGTCTAACTTGTCCTTAAGCCTCCAAAATCAGCCTCCAAGGACAAATTCGAATTTCCAAGGAGGTGGAGTGTTTCATACTCCAAGATATGACTTATACAACTCTTACACATTCTTACAAATCACTTACACATTATTACACATTATTTACGCATCACTTACCACATTTAATACAAGAGCCAACAACTTCTATAGTTACTTTCTTATATCCCAAGTTTGATTAATTTATTTATTTCAACAATATGATTACTCACATTAATTCTCCACAATTTAAAGAATAATGAAAGGGGTAAATGCATGAAACAATAAACACATACAAACAATTATAAAAGGAACCACATTAATAAAATACACATAACCCCTTGGTCACATTCAAAGGTAATCCTCCTCATGTGAATCCCTAACAAAATACAACACACATAAACAAAACTAGTTACCATGGTGACCTTGTTGAATTCATCTAGAATTCTAATGTGGTTGGTCTCGATCCCCCAATGTTTTTTTTGATATTTTAAACCTACAAAATAAAAATACCTCCTTTGGCCTCATGGCCGCATCAGAACATCCAAATGAATATAATATACTTCCAAAGTCATCGAAACATATGTGAATCGCAACAATCATCAAGCCAATCAACTACATCACTTAAAATTTCATCAACTATATCATTATCATATTTAATTCAACTTTTATTTTCTAGGTCTACTCAAAATATCCAATTATCACAAGTCCGAACATCTTTAATATAACCATGCAAACAAAGATATCAACATCAATATATAAAAATTTCTCTAATGATCATCATGCATCATATATGAATCGAGTCGCAATAAACCATGCTCTAACATCTAATTATCATATTAAATCAAAACTATAACAATGTCCATGATATAGTCAACAATGTCATGATCATGTATCAAAAGGTGTCAAAGGGAAGTGGGCACTACATCCATCTCCCCTTAGACTCCAATTCCTCCTGGAAGTCACAGGAAAGAGAGATAGGAAAAAATGCAACGAAAAGGGTCACTCCCATTATGGGATTTCTTACTTCAAGCAAGTGTTTGTCTATGGAGTCCCATGTTTGGTCCAATGTAATTCAACAAGAATAAGGGAGATTGTAAGGGATGAGTTCTAAACTTTTTTCATGTCAGGATACGAGCATTTAAATCTAGAGTGTAACTTTACGCTATCAACCAAGATACAACACATAGTAATCTAACATGAAGAGTTTAAAATATTATTAAGAGCCACCAAGTACAGGAATAATAAGGAGAATTCCATGAGTTTGAGAAAGACCACATAGTTTCCCAAGGAATACAACATACTATAGTAACAAAATTTAAGGTTTCCACTAGGGTTAAATTATGCTTTCATAGTTTGTTGTTTAGCCAAGGCTAGCAGAACCAACCAAGGCCAAAATTTTGTACAAGAGACAAGTTTACTCAAGTCCCCACAAATTGGAGTTCACACAAGGTGAGGTTAATCAACAAGGAAGGACACCTAAATCAACAAGCATTTACAATCGAGGAACTATTTATGGAAAACACTTCTATAACTCGAGAGGGTACAATTAACTTTTCATGGTAATATTAAGAAATTTCATGACCACAAGGTTTCCTATAGTTTAATTTTTACACTTTTGTTTTAAGAATCGAACACACCACACCAACCAAATCTAGAGACGTCAACCATTTAGCAAAAGAAAAATATATATATCTCCCCTAGCAACTAACATATCAATACAAGAAGTACCATTCACAATAACACAATGGGATTCATTTATCTTATTTCCTGATCAAGCTCAGAATAACCACAAAGAGAGCACACACATAAATCATAACACCAAAGAGCACTCAAGGTCTCTAGGGAGAAGAATAAGAAGAAAAGAAGACTTCCCAAATTTATTTTATATCCTTAACATATGTTGCCTTAAAATTACAATAACTTAGGTCTCCAAGGACAAGACAACACGCAAGGAGGTTGCTTAAACAAGAGATAATTCTTAAACCAAAAAGGGCCAAAACTCACACTCATCAAGATACGGGATGATAAGGGTATGATGAACCAAAAATCCCATAAAGAAAGTCACATACATCCATGAACAAGAAGGTACTAAGAAACTAGAACACACTACTATCCACTAGGTACTTCACAATTCTGGGTAGGCGATAGAACTACAGGTTCAACTATACATTACACTTAATACACATAAATCTTACTTATTTATAAATCACCTCATTAAGTCAAACTTTATAGTTTCATTTTCTAAGCACATTCCTTTACGAGTTTTCTTAATTAAACTTCCTCCTATTATGACATCATAAGTTTGGGTTATGAGGACCACTAAGGGGCATGATATCTCTCCCTTATGTAAAGGCGGAAAAGAGAAAGAATTTATTTTACTCCTAGGGGTGGTAGATGGACAAAGTTTTTCCCCTTCTATTTTTCTACATGGTTTTTATTTCTTCTATTAATCTACCAAGTTTAAAGCAAGGACCATTTTGTCTTTCTATGTTCGAGTTTATTTATTAAGCTTCAAGGCCAAATCTCCTCAATTATAGTTTTATGATGTTTGGGTGAGTCAATTTGTCAACAACATTTCAATAAGGAAGTGTAAACATATCACACTATTACTTTTATGGAAGAGAGAGGTAAATCAACACACCACATTTTTATCTCTAAGGAAACAAGGGACATTCAACATAGAAAACACATTATTAATTTGTAAGGATTAGGAAAACAATCAACCAACATGGATCACAACAATATTTTGAGATTTCTCCACTAATTACAAGTATCATAAAACATTCCTAGTGGGTTTCTAGAAGTTCTCAAAGGAAGTTACAAGGAATACCCATTAAGGAAGCATAGTTACTTTTACTGATCTACTAAGGTTTTAATAGTGTTTGTTATTTTGGCGAAATCATTTTTTTACTCACATGATAAGACAAGGAAAGTTTTCAAATCTACACCCATATTACCACAGGATACCACCAACCAAGAAATTAGAATGACAAGGAAATATTTTAACTATAAGAACACCACATACTCATTAGAAAGCATCAATTGTAAGCAACCAATCAGCTATCTATTTAATACGACTTTACAACCAAGATTTACAATTTCACAAGAAGAATCCCATTATAAGATACCATTGTGATTAATTCATCAAGATCTAATTACACTAACATCACCGGTGGCATGGTCCAAAAGACTCGAGACATCCATAAGCTGTCTCCACGTAATTTTAAATTAATAGGTCATAGAGTGTTATTCATAGTAACTAAAAAAAATTAAGCAAAGGGTAGACTTATTTATAGGTCAAGAGGGTAACCAAACAGACTTAATTTACACCCACAATATGAATGAGATCAATTCTAACCATAATTACCAAGACGCATACAATCCACAAGTCACTACTTTATATAATGAGATAAGCAAATCATGATAAAACTTAGCATGCCATCGAAAAGAAGCCACTACCAGAAACACGCTTTTCTACTAACATCAACAACTAGCCAAAAGAAATCCGATCCTAACATAATTCATCAACCCACAATTAAACACCTCTACTCCGATGAGGTTCAAGCTCTTACCAGATTGTAAGAGAATCACCACCACCACTAACAGATTGCCAACTAGAATGCTCAACACAACGAGCTCTCTATCTAGCAAGGTTGAGCAATGAAAAAGTCACTCTAAGATCCTAGACACCCTCAAGGTTCCATGCATCCAAAACCAAGGCATAACTTTAAGAACCTAAGAGGACATTCAAGACACCCCAAGTGTATCCCCATATGATGAAATGTCACAATACAAAAAGCATAGAACTAGCTCAACAACATGCAAGTGAGAATCATGTAACATTTGGCTAAGTAGCCAACAACATAGTGAGCTCTAAGTCACTAATCAAAATAAAGTCCAACCAATATCAGCAATCAAGGAAAGTGGCTAAGTACCCGCATTGCAAATTTAGAAAATTCTCACAAAATAAATATAAAAAAAAAGAACCTTAGAGCTTCTCAAATCAATCATAACATAAGATGTTGGTCCCTGATAAAATAACACAATATTACGAATGTAAAACATAAAATTTAACACCACATTCACTCCGCAGCCCTTCATGGCCACCAATAGGGGTACTCTGCCTCAAGGTTAGTTCCAACAACACATACGTAGGGTTGGGTCCTAGACGACACCCAGACTTAATGCCCATTCTCCCATACGGGTAACAAAATGGAAAACTGATAACCAGACTCTCTTTCCTAACCACCGAAGGAAGGATGCTCTAAATAACTTCCAATTAACTCTTCCTAACCCAGAACACAACCAATATTGTCTAACCACAAGAATCACACCATACAACTCATCATTCCAACAAATTTAATAAGGGTCTCAAAAGGCTTAACGCATCATACAATTAAATCAAGATTTAGGACTTGTAAAAATGACACATTTTCAAAAGGGAACCAAGTTTCCACTACTTATAAGTTCACAAACATCAATTTAATTTGACATTCTTAGTTACCCAGGTTAAGACAAAATGTCACTAAGTAAACATAAAAAGTCAAACAACTTATTCTTTTATTATCATTTTAATTCTGGTAGTTCAAATGCGCAGAGTAATGCAATACTTCTTCATACATTTTTTTTTCAATTTTCAAACAAGGTTGTTTTCTAAATTTACAAGTGTGTTAGGTTTATTAGTTCACGTCTTAATTTTTTTAAATGTACCCAAGGTTCCAAGATTTTGAACCCATGGCTCGATACCAAGTGTAACGCCGATTAAGACAACCCACTTGAGACCCAAGTACAACACAGGACTAGTTAGGAAAATTATGGAATAATTTTTTTATTAAAAGAATCTACAACCATGTTCAAGGTAACATGATTGTCCCTAACGAGTTTCGGAACAATTCAAATCTACTAGAGTGTATTTTCCTTTTATTAATAATTATTAGAGGTCATAAGGTCGAAAATTTAGGGTTAGAAGTTCCAATTAGGTTCAGAGGGAAAATTCCTCACCGTACCTATTCTCTAAGAGGCTTAAGGTTTCAAATTGAATTTTTCTCACACTTAACACATTCAAAAATTTCTTAAATCACTTCCATTGGACAGAAAATTTCTTCACCTTTCCATTGATATAAATAATTCCTCCTAACTCCACATAATTCTCAAGTTATGGGCCGGTGAGCCTTGCAGTGAAAATTTTCCCCAAGAGCAGGCCTGAGGGCCAAGGGGTGAAAATTTACTCGAAAGGGCGGGTTGGCGGGCCGTGGGGAGACCTTTAGAAAAAATTTACCATGCAGGGAAAAAATCACATTTGTGCCCACATTCGTATGGGTCCAAAATTCCATGAGGACACGTGGCGCTCCCTAAGGCAGCGCGGGGAAAGGCGGGGTGGCGGGAGTTGTTTGCAAATTTTCCCACGTGGGGTGAAAGGTCATCTTTGTGCCCTCACTCCCACGAGTCCATAAAAGACATGTGGCATCTCTTAGGCCAACATGGGGAAGGTGGAGTGGCGAGGAGAAAAATTACTTCACGCCCTGAAGGGATAAAAGGGTACAAAGACCAGCACCTCCGTCGGCATCTCGCGATGCCACGTGGCAACCCCTGATTGGCTGCGGGCCGGTGGAGTTACAGAGAAAACTTGGAAAAAATTTCAACAAATTTCCAAGACGGGAAGGAAAAAAAGGAGCCAGTTCCTCGATCGATACCTTGTGACACCACGTGGCATCAACCTGATTAGTTGCGGGTCGGTGGGAAAACTTGGAAAATTTTCACAAATTTTTCCGAAAGTACTAAGTTAAAAAGGCGATCCATCCAATCATTGGCATCTCATGGTGCCACATGGTAGCCTCTGATTGGCTACAGGACGGTGGGGTAGCAGAGAAAATTTTGAAAAATTTTCCAAAAAATTTCCTAAGCCCCAAGGGAAAAAATTCGGGTTGCGGGCCCGCCAAGGAAATTTTTCCCAAAATTATAACGCCAAGTGAAGAAAACTTCAGAAGGCCATAACTTTTGTTAGAGAGCTCATTTTTGGGAAAATGAGGACTTTCTAGAAATCTCTCGACGTCCTCTCTACACAGAGATCATTAATATTATATTTTGATAAAGTTTAAGGGGTCAATTTAAGGAAAAAACGTCCTGCGAGGCTCTTATAGTTTGAACTGGTAAATTTTAACTTGTTAGATTTGTTCAATTTCATCTTGTTCCTCTCCCAACATGTCAAATAGACATCGAGGATTGTTCTTAGATGAATTTAGGATAGATTGGAAGGTAATTTTCTTGATTGATTTCCAATTCAAATTTTTACAACTTCTGACAAAAAAAAGTGTGAAAGGTTTGGGCCCGATTTTGCAATGTTTGAAGGATTTTTCCTTAAGTGTTTTAGTCGAATTGAGTTCATTTATATCATAACATGTTATATTTTAAATTTTGATGTTATTTATTGTTTACAGGTTTGAACTGTGCATTTTAGAGGAAGTATTTTCCAGTTTTAAAAAATCAAAACAGAGGTTAATTTCTATAGGATCTGTTTATCATTTTCCATCTTCCAAGTATGAAAATTCACTTCCCTTCTATTCTAATACATTTATTTGATTCAAACAAACCATTTAATAGCTAAAATACAAATTCTGATTTCTAATTTTACACATCTCTAAAAGACAAAATATTGTATTTTTCTCACACGCATTTCTCCCTTTCAAACAGAGATTCCAATACATTGAAATGATAAGATTCAATATTAAATGAAATTTCAGAAAGGAATTACATTCATTTATTGGTTTCAAATGACAATTTTACATCTTATTTCTTTTATTCCTTCCAAAAATCATTTATTGAGATAGGCGAGAATAATATAATTTCTTTTCCCGTGTTGCACATTTCCACTTTCAAAGTAGGGACTTCTAGTGCATGATAAACACAACTTTCTAATATGAAGAATATCATATGAGCAAGGTAAACACTATCAAAATACTCATTCTTTGAAACTCATATCATATAGAGTATAATTCTTTTACATTTCCAATTTCCACTTGCAACAAGACAACATATTTCAATTACAAACATTTACAAGGTCATCTAATTTAAGTGGGAAGGGTTACTGATGAGATTTAATTTCACAAGGGATCTGTCAAACCTGTCTTGTCTCAACTCCAAAACACCAACATGCATTCTTGTCTTTCTTCAAATTTTTATCACAACAAAGACAGGGGAAAGACAACGTTTTGCACCCAACCAAGACATCCAATGAAAGGATAATCCATCCTTCTTCATTGGCCCGCGAGCCCCAAATAAAATGCAATAAGAAATGTATTTCAACACATGGCAACAACAGATTCCACATCACAAAGCAGACTTTCAACATGCACATTGCAAATTTAAAAACACAGTCCAAAACAAAACAACAGTTTTACAACCACATGAAAGACATAACACTAAACTCAGGCTTCACCATACAAACCAAAGGAGCAAGAAACTATGGGGGATGCTACTTATGCCTCCCAAAGGGGAAATGGGTATCACCACCTATTTTCAAACCACCAAATATAGTGTATCAAAAACCCTAACATTCCTTATACCTCCCCCAAGTACCCCTTATTCCTCACATTTCCTTATACCTCCCCAACCTCTTATGGCACCCCATAATGAGTAAATAAATGCAAGCTATTTCTTTGTAAGGTGGAACCCAAATCCCAACTCCCTCCACACTTATACCTCCCTAAAAACACACTTATACCTCCCACAAAATGAACCCCATAGTCTTCTCCTACACCATTCCTAGGCCATCTACCCAAACAGCCCACAAACATGCTAAAACATTCACACAATAACATGTACATTCATAAAGAAAAGGAGTATTTCAAGAGCCAAGCTCTTACCTCTCCATGATGGAGTTGTCTAAGTTCCAAAATAGCAAGCTCTATCCCAATGTAATCAATCCAAACAGCCAATCACAAACATGTAACAATCTTCCCAAAATATCATCCAAGGCAAGAGCTCTAATCTATAAGAAAATTCACCCCAAGGAAGCATTCCAAAAGTTCAACAACCCAAAAAAAAGTAAGGAGTTCTAATTTTATAGAAGAGGGAAGAGAATAGGATGAGGTGGAACCATGAAGGATGCCACATCACACATCCTCAAATCCAACACAAAATTCAAATTCATTCTCAAATGCACAAGAAAGACGTGGGTGAATAATATGATAATTTACTTACACACTCCAAAAATTCACACCCCATAAGGATATAAATTAGTAAAATGTATGAAGAGTGCAATTAAAACATACAATTAGTCACTTCAAAATGCATAAAGAAGGTCCAAATTCAACCCTCTAACAATAGGTAAGGTTGATATGTAAATTTAAGAGGCATGGGACAAGTTTAACTTGTCCTGCAAGCCTCCAAGGAAAAATTCAGATTTCTAAAGAGGTGGAGTGTTTCATACTCCAAAATATGACTTACACAACTCTTACACACACTTACACAACACTTACATATTCTTACACATCACTTACCACATTTAATACAAGAGCCAAAAATTTCTATATATACTTTCTTATATCCCAATTTTGATTAATTTATTTATTTTAACAATATGATTACTCACATTAATTCTTCACAATTAAAAGAATAATGAAAGGGGTAAATGCATCACAAAATAAACATATACAAACAATAATAAAAAGGAACCACATTAATAAAATACACATAACCCCTTGGTCACATTCAAAGGTAATCCACCCCTTGGGAATCCCTAATAAAATACAACACAAAAAAAAAAACTAGTTGCCATGGTGACCTTGTTGAATTCATGTAGAATTCTAATGTTGTTGGTCTCCGATCCCCCAATGTTTTTTGTGATATTTTAAACCTGTAAAATACAAAAACCTCCTTTGGCCTTCTGGCCACATCATAACATCCAAATGAATATAATATACTTCCAAAATCATCAAAACATATGTGAATCACAACAATCAACAAGCCAATCAACAACATCACTTAAAATTTCATCAATAACTATATCATCATCATTTTTAATTCAATTTTCATTTTCTAGGTCTACTCAAAATATCCAATTATCACAAGTCCAAACAACATCTATAACATAACTTTGTAAAACAGTATATTAACATCAATATATAAAAAATGTCTCTAATGATCATCATGCATCATATATGAATTAGAGTCGAAGAATAAGCCATGCTCTAACATCTAACTATCATACTAAATCAAAACTATAACAATGTCCATGGTATAGTCAATAGTGTCATGATCAATATCAAAAGGTGTTAAAGGGAAGTGGGCACTACGGGTGCATATGATACCAATATACCGAATGGTTTCAACCATTAATAATAACATTGATAATAAAACAATATCTCATTGTTTTATTATCTAACTAATTAAATTACTAATTTACTAATTACCATATAGTAAATACTATTTACTATATGTAATATTACATTCACATTATAATAATATTATCCATGATAATATTATATTCATCATATCTAATGTTCACACTATATAATATCTCTAACAACAAAAAATACACCATGAAGAAAAGAATAAGTAATCACAAAATAAGAACCAAAATATTTCTTAAAACAGAAGAGTTTTTTTAAGAACCATTTAAGTAAAAGAAAAGACTTAATGGATTATCATGCCCGATAGAGCCCCTGTCTTCACTTTTTCATAGAAAATCTTCAAGGAGAGCTTCGTTTCCTTTCCACAAAACACCAACCAACTCCTCAAACCTTATCTACTTCGTGTTATAACTCCATAGGAATATTCTCATCCTCAAACTCCATGCAAGGTAAAACATTCATAGAAGGATTCAAACAGAGGGTGCAAAGAGTAACAAAACATGCAGAGTTAAAGCTTGAAAAATACCAAATGACCAAAACAAAACCAAAACCCCTCTTCTTTCCATCTTCCTCCTTCCTAGGTGGTTTTCACCATTTCCAAAAATATTAAATGCCAAATAGGACTGACAGTCCTTCCACATCTCCCACCACCGCCATCTTGTATGTGGCCATATTTAAATTCAAAAATAAATGCAACTAGCACTTTGGCGAGAGGTGTCAACTTACCCTCCCTATCAAATTTCATGCATTCGCCAAATTTGGCAACTTCAAAGAGATAAACATGCATTTAATTCCTCATAAATTCCTAGAGGTGGTACCACCAACCTCCCCCTTGTTCATGTCGTCCCTCACAGGAACTAACTTAGGTCCTTAGGTAATGTTTAAAGTTTAGTCTAGGTCCTTTAATTATTAACTTCCCATATAAATAAAAGAACATAGTAATTTAGGATAGGTTTACCAGTTTAGGAACATAAATTTAATTAGGTTCCTTAGTCTAAAGAAAGAATTACATCCCAAACTTACCAAAGAAGAATAGATCACCCTCCAAGATCACTTATGAAGCAAGGAGCAACAAAGATCATCGACTCCAAGACAACCGAGAATTTAGAGGTCGATAATCTATCCAACATGGTCAATATGACCTTACGAATTTTTTTCATAAAGGGAACTAGGAAAATAAAAAGAGGGAGTTATAATTATGGGTAGACACTTGAAAATTATCACCAACATTAGCTATAGTAGGTCCACATTCAATAGGAATAAATCAACCATGTAAGAAATAGAAAGAATAATAAATCAAAGACGTAAAGTTCTATGGATTCATTAATCAAAAACACAAAATTATTTCTTTGTTTTTTATTATTGGCAAATATTTTTTTGTTGTACAAGTTTACAATGCCTACAAATTTAGAAAGTAGAAAGAGTATAATAACATATGCAAGGGGATAAAATAAAATATCTTATTGCTTGTAGTAGAAGTGAAATAAAGGCCAACAACTAACAACAATAAACAAAGACTAGCCCCTTGGAATTTTTGAGAAGTTGGGATTTTCGAAAGAGTTGGGCTTTTCACATTTTTGAAGAATCTGGTTTTTTTAAAAGTCAAGATTTTTGAAAAACTCGACATTTTCAAAAAAGTTAGGATATTTGAAACGATGGGATTTTAATTTTTTTGAGATTTTCCAAAAAGTCGTGATTTTGAAAAAAGTGAAGATTTTAGAAAAAGTTCAAAATTTTCAAAAAAGTCAAGATTTTGAAAATGTTCAAATTTTTAAAATATCAAATTTTTGAATAAGTCACGATATTCGAAAAAATCCCAATATTAAAATATTTACAATTTTTGAAAGAACATAATTTTTAACGAAGTACAATTTTTTTAAAAGTCAAGATTTCAAAAATGTAGTGATGCGCCAAAATTAGCAGGAACTTGGAAAGGTCATAACTTGTGTTGTAGGTGTCCTGTTTCTTTTGAATACACATGTTTTAAAAATCTTAACTTTTTGAAAATATTAGGATTTTTAAAATATATTGATTTTTTAAAAATTGGGAGTTTAAATAATTTAAATTTTCCATAAATTATCAATTTCCAATAAGTTGGGCATTACAAAACTGAAGAGATTTTTAAATCCCAACTCTTTTGAAAATCTTTTTTTTTAAATCCTAAAATTTTAAAAATTTCAAATTTTTTGTAAAATCGTTACTTTTTCAAAAATTAATTATTTTAAAAAAATCATTGTTGTATAAAATCATGAACTTTTTAAGTTCATGAATTTATCACTTTAAAAATCTTTGAAAATACAATTTTTGGAAAATTAGAATTTTTTTGAAATCCTAATCATGATTTTTTAATAATTGCGACACATAAACCCTAAACACAAACATCCTAAAAACTAAGCCCAAAACACTAAATCCTAAACCCCTCAGCCATAAACCATAAACCCAAATCCCTAAATTGTAAAACCTAAACTCTAAACCCCAAACCTTAAACCATAAACCCTAAGAACCCAGATCCCTAAGCCATGAAGCCTAAACCCTTAGCCCTAAAACATAAACAATAAACCCTAAATGCCTAACCCTTAGCCCTAAACCCTAAACGCTAAATAGTGAAACCTAAACTCTAAGCCCTATACCCTATAAACCCTAAACCTTAAGCTCTAGTTCCTCTTAAACAATCAATTCTAAGTCTTAAAACCTAAAACCCTAAATGCTAAATCCTAAATATTAAACCCTCAATCGTAATCCATCAGCCCTAAACCCTAAATGCAAAACCCTCAACCGTAAACCTCGAACCCCAAACCCTATAACTGTGCCCGAAATCCTAGCCATAAACCCCTAAAACTGATCCCCAAACCCTAAACCTTAAAACCCGAGCCCCGAGCCTTGAGCCTATGAGCCCCGAGCCTTAAATTCTAACCCTAAACCCCTAAACCCTAAAACTTGAAACTTGAGTCGTAAACACTAAACCGTAAACCCGAACATCCTAAACACTAAGCCCAAAACCCCAAATCCTAAACCATAAATCATATACCATTAACACTAAATCCTAAACCCTAAACCCTCTGCGATAAACCATAAACCCAAATCGCTAAATCGTAAAACCTAAACTCTAAACCCCAAACCTTAAACAATAAACCCTAAACCATTATCCCTAAGCCATGAAGCGTAAACCTTAAACCCGCATGAACCTTGAACTCTGAGCTATGGACCCTCCTCAACTATGAATACTGAGACCTAAACCCTAAACTCTTAGCCCTATACCCTATAAACCCTAAACCTTAAGTTCTAATTACTCCTAAACCCTAAAACCCTAAATGCTAAATCCTAAATACTAAACCCTAAATTTTGAGTCTTAAACCCTCAACCGTAAACCTCGATCACCAAACCCTAAAACCTAATTCTTAAACCCCAAACTTTGATCCCTAAACCCTGAACCCTGAGCCCTGCGCCCTAATCTATAAACCCTAAACCCCAAATCCTGAGCCTAAAAAAGTGAAGATTTTTGAAAAAGTCAGGATTTGAGAAAAGTCAGGATTTTCAAAAAATTCAAGATTTTGGAAAATGTTGGGAATTTTGAAATGTCAAGATTTTTGAAAAAGTTGGGATTTTTGAATAAGTCAAGCTATTGGAAAAAGTCTCGATTTTTAATATTTACGATTTTTGAAAAAATGTAATTATTTTAAAAAGTATTTCAAAAAAGTCGGCATTTTTGATAAAGTTGAGATTTTAGAAAATTCAAGAAATTTTAAAACGTTGGGATTTCAGGAAAAAGTTTTTATTTTTGAAAATGTCGCGATATTTGAAATAGTTACTATTTTCAAAAAAATTGGGATTTTCAAAAAATTGGGATTTTCGAAAAACTTATAATATCAAAAGAGTCAATATTTGAAAAATGTAGAGACGCGCCAAAATTAGCAGGAACTTGAAATGGTTATAACTTGTGCTTCATGTATCTGTTTGAGTCCTTTTTTTAAATCAAATGTTTCAAAAATCTCAGTTTTTTTAAAATATCAAGATTTTTTTAATAATGTGGGAGTTTGAATAATTTAGATTTTTGAAAAATTATGGATTTTTGAATATATCATGATTTTTGAAAAAGTCATTTTTTTCTAAAAAGTTATGAATTTCAAAAAGTTTGAATATACCTTTAGAGTAGCGCCATTAGGACACTTGGTTCCTTCCCTCTATTGGATCTTCCATACTTACTCGATTCCAAATTCTTTCCTAAAAATTTCGAGCCCGAAGACCTTCAAATCTTCACCGTTTATTTTCCTTCACATCTTGGCTCATCTGTGACCTTTGTCTCTTATTTTCTGAGACCACCTGTAACTTATTTTTCATCCTAGAATGTGAGCTCGCGGGTCTGAGTCGTTTCCCTTCATGTTTTCTTTATGTGTAAGGCTTGTTTTGACCAAAATTTCTAGGGGAAATTTGAGATAACAATTTAAAACTGTTAGCACAAAATCACAGCACCCCTAAATGAATTCTACAGGTCTAGTTTTCTACGGCAGAGTTATTTGGTGTGATTACATAACATTGAACTTTCCCCAAGGTGTGGGACCTTGCAAAATGGGAAAGCTCTCTAGATTGAATGTTGGTTCCTTATTCCTTTGTTTATGTACATGCCTAGAAACTTGGAGAGGATCTATTCTTAATCCTAATCTAAACTTTATCAAAGAGACAGGGATAGAAGGAATACAAAAATTAAAACAAAGCCAAACTATGAGGTGATGCACCAAAAGAATGATGAACACATATTTTGCTAATAAACACAAACCAACAAAATGCATACAATAAACAAGCACAGATAGCCACATATGTAATGGGAGACCAGATGCAAGTAAAAGCGACAAGAGAGGATCTAAAATCGATCACAGATGTGTTTTATTGCTTTGTAGATTGATATAGTCCATTAAAAAGTAGCCAAGAAGAGGCAGAAACGTATTGCAATGTTTTGATGGAAGGCCTGAATCCCACAAATGCTTTTGCTAAAAGGGGAAGCGAGCCCGGAAAAAAAAAAGAATGTCCAACCCTTTACAATGAATCTCGTCCCCACATTTATAGATTCAATCCTAAAAGAAAAAAAAAAAAAAAAGTGGGAAAAAAGTTTGAAACTCAACCACCGTTGTTAATGCCTCTGATGAAATCTCTCCCCAAATCTATCTTTTTACATCAATCATTGGTTTGGCACCTTCAAGGAAGATGAAACAGCGAAACAGATCAAATCTGATCTTGAGGCAAGAAGATCCTGCATTAAAAGCCCGAAGATGTTTCCTCCATTTTCTTCACCTAACCTCTTTAAAAATAAAGTTTCAGACCCCATGGTCTGGATGAGGCTGATATCTTTCCAACAGCATCAGATTTGCAATATTTCGAGCCACGAGTCGAAAGATATGCCATTTCGAAGTTTGTATTGGGTCTATACAAGAGGGCGGGAAAATAACTTGAAAATTGTTCCCTTTTGATATGGGACGCATGGCAACTAGATTGGAACAAAAATTTTGCCTACGGATCTGCAATTTATATTTTGCCCCTTTCTTTCGACTCCCGCTTGGCTTTGACTCAGGCCCAAATGCTAACTTTTTCCTTGGGCAAAGTTGCGAGCCATTTTGCAACTTTTACACTTTGAATCAGTGTCATATTGACACTTGGCATTCTCTTCTTACATCTTTATACTTGGCCAATTTTGAGGCCCTTTTCTGTCTGCCTTTTTGACTATGTTTTCTATTATGCGGGGTCGTGGTCTATCCAATATTTGGCACAGGGGAAAAGTATGGTTAACAATTTGTCGACTCATAGGGTATCTCCCTGCTAAATGAAAAGACCAATTGCATTGTCATATCTGTTGGGCATGGAGCATATGCCAAGTCCAAATATTGCATGAGAACAACAAAACAACACCACACTTTATATAAAAACTAAAATCATACATGGTCCAAATTGAACATACAGAGCGTGCAAAGCAGTTAGGAGAAAAGTAATCTACACTATAGCAAAACAATGTGCATAAGCACCTAGAGGAAAAAAAAAAACTAAACTAATATGTACAGGGTGAGAACTCCCCTTTTAGTAGCAGTGCTTAAGATACATCTCATTTACAGGAATCTTCAACTCTTTACCCTTTCAATGTAGACAATTGGAAAGCATTCCTACTTTTGCATCTTGTGATCATATAGGGGCCACCCCAGATAGCATCAAATTTGGAATGCCTTCCTAGTTTTGCTTGATCTGCATCCCATTTCAACACCAGGTCTCCTTCCAGGAAGGTCCTTGCTTTTATCTTCTCGTCAAAGAATTTATTGATTGAAGTCTGATTCTTCTTTATTACTTGGACATCATGCTCTCAGGTTTCTTCTAATTCTATTAGCTTCACATACCTGGCCTCATTGGTCCAAATTCAGACATCTCTAGTTGTTTCATGACATCCAATGCTGATAACTCACGTGATATATGCAACACTGCCTCTTTCACATAGATGATATTGAATGGAGGGCTACCTGTAGATCTCCTGGGCATTATTCTATCAGCCCATAAGGCTATTTTGAGCTTTGTGTGTCAAGTCCTATGATTCTTGTCAACAGTTCTTTCGATGATCTTTAAAAGCATGTTCTTGTTTGTGGACTCAGCATGGCCATTAGTTTGATGAAGTACTCGAATAAGTCCTATTCTTAACATCCCATCGAATGATCCTGGAACCTATGAATTCTAATGCATTTTCTTATATGCTCGTGGCCGTCACTATCCCTTCATAGAAATCTAGGATACTAGACTCTATCTCATTTGCTTCCTTGAGTGCCACTTCCTCGGTCCAATTGGTGAAATAATCTGTCGCTGTCAAGATCCATTTGTGACCTTGGCTTGAGTTTGGATTGATGACTCCAATGAAGTCCAATCCCCATTGCATGAAAGGTTGGTCGAAAGAGATTGGGTGCAATGGAAGTGATGCTAGCCTTTCCTTGCCTTTGAAGAATGCACAATTATTGCACCTTTTGATCCACGTGTGGCAGTCGCTAAACACTTTGGGCCAATAATATCATGCTTTCATGATTTTGAGTGGTGACACTCTTTGAGCAAAATGGCCTCCAGTTGCTTCAACTTGGACCAGGTTTGCAACCCAACTTGTGTGTTTGATTAGAAATATGATGCTTGCCTCTATCAGCTTGTTCAACTCCTTCTTCATCAAAGACTCAATATGTGGGTTGACTGGTCTTTGCTTCTTCCTGATGGGTTAAGGAGCTGGATCTAGTATTATTGTGTGTTGTGCTAGCTTTGGATTGAACCCCCTTAGGTCTTCATAACTCCAAGCAAACACATCAAGTAATTCTTAGCAAAGTTGTTTTAATTCATACCTTTCTTGTTTAGTGGCCACTTTTCCAATTTGAAGTGTTTTGTATTCTCCTACTGGGATTGACTCTGAATCTTCTCCTTTGATCTGCATGTTAGCCTTCTCTTTTCAAAAGTGATCATTATGATTGAAAATAGATTCCAGTGTCACTAAGCCTTTGGGAAGCTTGTTTCTATGTAGTAGTACTCGATTCCCGTACTGTTGCATTATTCTACTCTGGTTTATAGCTTAGAATTCAAATTCTTCTTGTACAAAGTTAATGATCTCTTGATATTTTCAAACACCTGCCAGCATGTATTATTATCTGGTATTGTTGGCATCACAACCACATGGATATGCGGTTGTTCTCTGTCCCTCTTGATGTTGTCAACCACATCAAACGTTGTTTCAACTGCAGCAAGTCTATCAACAGCTTCATTCAACTTCCTGAGGATGGACACAATACTGAAGGCCTCAAAATCCTCCATGAGATCACATACCCTACTCTTGTAGTTTTTGAGCAGGACATTTTTTATAGCATTAAGTCCTTTGACCTGATTAATAACCAGTTCACTGTCACCGAATACTTGCAAGTTCTTGATTCCCAGCTTCCTTGCCCAGTGAACACCTTGGACTAAAGCCTTATATTCAGCAGTGTTATTTGAGCAAGTGAACTGGAATCTGAAGGCTAAATAATATCTCATACCTCTGGGGGACACAATCATGACTCCTCCTCCAGCTCCTTATCTACTCCTTGAACCATCAAAGAACAATTGTCATACCTCATTGTCATCCTTGTATTCTGGTTTGATTAGGTCAGGAAGAGGCTAGTTCTCTTCATGTAAGTAGTAGAGACCTAGCTCAAATTCTTTCATTTCCCTATAGGAGTCAAAAGAATGACTTTTGTTGGCCCACTCATCTAGGGTCAAGTCTGGGATACATCCCACCTTGGTATCTGTTTCATTAGTGTTTAGGAGGTCTTCTTAATCAAAAGCTGAGTAGTTGGCATTGATTGGGCTAGGCACATAGGATTCAATATGATAATCAGCAATAGATTCAGATCTGATTGTGGCCTTCACCCCATAGTTTGTCCTAAAGAGCATATGTGACCAATTAGCAAACATGTAGCCTCCAATTTTGGCTATGAAGTCTCTGGACAGACACAAAGCAAAATGTGGTGGCAGGTCTATGATTGACACGTTTTGCAAAACAATCACACTCGGGAAATTGTGTAGAGTGACACTCAGATCCTTGATAATTCCCACAGTGGTTACTACTAACCCATCTAATTGGACTACTCCTCTACAGATGACCTCATATTGGAGACCCAACTGATCAGCGATTTTTTTGGGCATCACAGAACTACTAGCCCTAGAATCAATCATTCAATTATGCAATAATTTGTCCCTAATAATCAGTGAGACATAAAAGGTTTTTACCTTGTTGTTCTCCATGGTTTCTCCTAGGCTGAATTGCGTTGGTAAGCACTCTTTCTTGCTAGTTAGAGGGTTGATTTGAACTTGATCAATCTTGCATGGTGGTCTACAACAGATCCCTCTACCCTCGAATGGGCAGTGACTCCCATAGTGAAATGTTCACACTTGTCCTTTTGCTTTTGCTGCACCTTCCCAGACACATTTCTTTTTTGCACATGGGCTGTTACAACAAGGGCTTGACTGGGTTTGGGAGGTGACTTGGATTGGTTCTGTATGTATGGAGTTGCACTTGGAACACCAAGACCTTGAGGAGTCATATAACATTGAGGGTCACCTAAATTCAGTGGTCTGCCCTCTCCAATACTTCTCTTTTTGGACCGTGTATTGGTAGCTACACTTTGAGAAGGGAAGTGATTCATCCCACATAAGTCTTCAGCCTACCAGTTGACGAGCATAGTCTCATTTGGGGGGCCACCTTGTTAAGCTCCTTGTTACTGATCTTCCTCTTGGCCAGGTTCTTGTGGCACCATACTGGTTTACACCATCAAGGCCTTATTTGGTTGTGTGGCTGACTGCATGGAAAACACCAATCATATTCCTGTGCTATATTATTCTGTGTTGGGACCAATTCTCTTGAAGTTGAAGCTGTTTTAGGATCATACGGCCTAAAAGGTCTAGTAGCTTTGGGTTGTACTTGGTTCTGGCTCTGGTTTACGGTCTAAGGTGGTGGCCTATTCTGTTGATACCAAGGTCTAGCTTGATGATATTGAACTTGGGGCTAGTATGGCCTAGAACTCTAAGCTTGTTGTCTTTTGATGGTCACTAGCTCATTCCCGAAGTTCTGGAGTTGCTTCATCACCAATTCCTGAAACTCTTTAGAGGTATTAAATGATGAAGTGGAAGCTTCAGCTGAGATTTGACTCCTGGGATGCTATTTAATGTGGGATGCTCTTTAATGCTGCAATCGACACTGGGTTTTGTGCATTCAAGGCGAGTGGAATACTGCCGGTGAAGTTGACATATGGATTTGGTTGTGCCATTCTGATTGGCCTAAGAATCCTTACAGACTGAAAGAAAGGCCTTACAGGTGGCGGTGTTGACAAGGTTCTTCTTGGTGGAGATGGAGGTGTTGACGTGGGCCCTGATGCTGACTTTTTCCTTCGGTGGAATTGCGGGCCATTTTACAATTTTTACCACTTGAATTAGTGTCATATTGACATTGGGCATTCTCCGCTTACACCTTTAATCTTAGTCAATTTTGAGGGTTTTTTTGTCCACCTTTTGATATGTTGGGTCGTGGTCGATCCAATATTTGGCACGAGGGCGAAATATGGATAACTAAACCATTTCTCAGTGTTTTTGGGATTTTTGCGTTTGGTAATGGATTTTTTCTTCAGCTTTATAGAATTAATGTGTCGAGGATTTAAAGATTTATACATCCATTTAGACATCTATGTTGTCGTGGCAAAGAATCTGGAAAAAAACCATTTATCAATTATTCTAGGTTTTTAACGTTCAGTAAAAAAAAATTTCCAGCTTTACAGAGTTCCCGTGTGTCAAGCATTTGAAGATTTATAGAAGATCCATTTAGATATCCATGCCGGGGTATCAAAAAATCTGAAAAAACCATTTTTGGGTTTTCTAGGTTTATTGCATTCGGTAATGAGTTTTTCTTTGGCTTTTAGGAGTTCGTTTGTATTGATGATTTGAAGATTTATAAATCCATTTAGGTGCTTGACTGGGTTTGGGAGGTGACTTGGATTGGTTATGTATGTTTGGATAAACACAAGGAATAATCACGCAAGTTCAAAACAAAAAGCTAAATTAATGACCAAATAATAATGAATGATAAAGAATCAATGGATCAAAGTGATTGTCTAAAATAGATAAGTCAATGTGACAAATAAGACACAATCACGCAAAGTTGTTGGTAAACCAATTAGCCAAATGGAGTACTTCCTAAGTGACCGATCAATTAATAGTTTGACACGTAAGGTGATCAAAAAATGTCACCACTTATGCTAAGTTAAAAAATGAACAAGACATAAGTAATAACAAAATGTTGATACAATTTCCAAGAAAGGTATAATGAAAGCAAGTTCAAGTCCAATCAAGACCAATATCTTAAAAATAGGAGTAAAGAATATGATGCAACAATACCACTAAGATACATTAACCAAAATTTATAGAAAAGGAAGGTTAAGGGTTAGGGGTTTATGGTTTATTGTTTAGGTTTTACGGCATAGGGTTTAGGGTTTAGGCTTCATGGCTCAAGGATATGGGTTTTCATAGTGTTTATGGTTTAAGGTTTTAGCTTTAGAGTTTAGGTTTTATGATTTAGGGATTTAGGTTTATGGTTTATGGCAAAGGGGTTTAGGATTTAGGGTTTTGGGATTAGTTTTTAGGATGTTTGTGTTTAGGGTTTAGGGTTTACATGTCGCAATTTTTTAAAAATCATGATTAGGATTTCGAAAAAATTAGGATTTCAAAAAAATTCTAATTTTCCAAAAAATTGTATTTTCAAAGATTTTTTTTTAAAGTCATGAATTTAAAAGTTCACGATTTTTAAAATGTTAGGATTTAGAAAAAAGGATATTCAAAAGAGTTGGGATTTAAAAATCTCTTCAGTTTTGTAATGCCCCACTTATTGGAGTTTGAGAATTTTTTGGAAAATTTAAATTTTTTAAACTCCCGATTTTTTAAAAAATCAATATATTTTAAAAATCTTAATATTTTAAAAAAATTGAGTTTTTTAAAACATGTGGATTCAAAAGAAACAGACACCTACAACACAAGTGATGACCTTTTAAAGTTCCTACTAATTTTGGTGAATCACTACATTTTTGAAGTCTTGACTTTTTTAAAAATCCGTACTTCTTTAAAAATTATGTTTTTTCAAAAATTGTAAATATTAAAAATTGGGATTTTTCGAATATCGTGACTTATTCAAAAATCTGATATTTTAAAAATTTCAACATTCTATAAAATATTGACTTTTCAAAAATCCTAACTTTTTCGAAAATCTTCACTTTTACAAAATCACGACTTTTTGGAAAATCTCAAATTTTTAAAATCCCGTCTTTTCAAAAATCCTAAATTTTTTTAAAATTTCGAGTTTTTCAAAATCTTGATTTTTTCAAAATTCCAGACTCTTCAAAAATCTTGACTCTTCCAAAATTCAGACTCTTCAAAAATCTTGGGTTTATAGTTTATGGCTGAGGGGTTTAGGATTTAGTGTTTTGGGCTTAGTTTTTAGGATGTTTGTGTTTAGGGTTTATGTGTCGCAATTATTAAAAAATCATGATTAGGATTTCAAAAAAACTAATTTTCAAAAAAATTGTATTTTCAAAGATTTTTAAAGTGATAAATTCATGAACTTAAAAAGTTCATGATTTTATACAACAATGATTTTTTTAAAATAATTAATTTTTGAAGAAGTCACGATTTTACAAAAATTTGGAATTTTTAAAATTTTAGGATTTAAAAAAAAGGATATTCAAAAGAGTTGGGATTTAAAAATCTCTTCAGTTTTGTAATGCCCAACTTATTGGAATTTGATAATTTTTGGAAAATTTAAATTATTTAAACTCCCAATTTTCAAAAAAATCAATATATTTTAAAAATCCTAATATTTTCAAAAAGTTAAGATTTTTAAAACATGTGTATTCAAAAGAAACGGACACCTACAACACAAATTATGACCTTTTCAAGTTCCAGCGAATTTTGGCGCATCACTGCATTTTTGAAATATTGACTTTTTAAAAAAATTGTACTTCTTTAAAAATTATGTTCTTTCAAAAATTGTAAATATTAAATATTAGGATTTTTTCGAATATCGTGACTTATTCAAAAATCTGATATTTTAAAAATTTGAACATTTTCAAAAATCTTGACTTTTTGAAAATTTTGAACTTTTCCTAAAATCTTCACTTTTACAAAATCACAACTTTTTGGAAAATCTCAAAATAATTAAAATCCTCGTCGTTTCAAATATCCTAACTTTTTTCAAAATGTCGAGTTTTCCAAAATCATGACTTTTTAAAAAAACCAAATTCTTCAAAAATGTGAATAGCCCAACTCTTTCGAAAATCCCAACCTTTCAAAAATCCTGATTTTTTCGAAGTATTCATTTTCAAAGACCCAACATTGTTTAAATCTTGATGTTTTCAAAAATAACAACTTTATTTAAAATTGCAACGTTTTCAAAAGTTCGACTTTTTTTAAAATCTCAAGTTTTTGAAAATCTTGACTTAAAAAAATTGTAATTTTTCAAAAAAATTGTATTTTCAAAGAATTTTATAGTTATAAAGTCATGAATTTAAAAAGTTCACGATGTTATATAACACGTGATTTTTTTTAAATTCTTAATTTTTTAAAAAGTCACGATTTTACAGAAATTTGGAATTTTTAAAATGTAAGGATTTTAAAAAAAGATATTCAAAAGAGTTAGGATTTAAAAATCCCTTCAGTTTTGTAATCCCGACTTATTGGAATTTTAGAATTTTTTGGAAAATTTAAATTATTTAAACACCTGATTTTTTAAAAAAATCAATATATTTTAAAAATCCTAAAAATTTTAAAATTTTGAGATTTTTAAAACATGTGGATCAAAAGAAATGGACACCTACAGCACAAGTGATGACGTTTTAAGGTTCCTGCTAATTTTGGCGCATCGCTACATTTTTAAAATCTTGACTTTTTAAAAAATCCGTACATCTTTAAAAAATTGTGTTTTTTAAAAAATTGTAAATATTAAAAATTGGGATTTTTTCGAATATCGTGACTTATTCAAAAATATGATATTTTTAAAATTCGAACATTTTCAAAAATCTTAACTTTTTCGAAAATCTTCACTTTTACAAAATCACGACTTTTTGCAAAATCTCAAATTTTTTAAAATGCCGTCTTTTCAAAATTCTTAACATTTTTAAACTTTAGAGTTTTTCGAAAATTTTGACTTTTTCAAAATTTATACTCTTCAAAAATCTTGACTCTTTAAAAATGCGAAAAGCCCAACTCTTTCGAAAATTCGTAATTTAAAAAGTTCACAATTTTTAAAAAACTCGTAATTTTCGAAAAAGTCATAATTTTATTAAAAGTTGGAGTTTTAAAAAATGAAAGATTTTAAAAATGTTAGGATTTTAAAAATAATTAGGATATTCAAACAGTTGGTATTTAAAAATCTCTCCAGTTCTGTAATTTCTGACTTATTTGAAAATTGTAGCTTTTTTCAAAATCTTGTCTTTTTTTAAAATCCCAACTTTCTCAAAGTTCTTGGCTTTTTTGAAATCTAACTTTAGGGTTCAAGGTATAGGGTTCACTGTTAGGCCTAAAGCTTTAGGGTTCACTGTTTAGGGTTTAGGGGTTTAAGTTTTATTGTTTTGGGTTTTTTTTAGGGTTTAGGGTTTAGGCTTCATGGCTCATGGATACGGGTTTAGGATTTATTGTTTAAGGTTTGGTGATTATAGTTTAGGATTTACGATTTAGGGATTTGGGTTTATGGTTTATGGTTTAGGATTTATGTTTTTGGGTTTAGTGTTTAGGATGTTCGGGTTTAGGGTTTAGTGTTAAAGAACTAGGTTTCAGATTTTAGGGTTTAGGGTTTATGGGTCTCGATTTTTAAAAAGTCATGAATTAAAAAAGTTCACAATTTAAAAAAAAACTCGTGATTTTTTAAAAATTCATAATTTTTGATAAAGTCACAATTTTATTAAAAGTTGGTTATTTTTAAAAGTAAAGATTTTGAAAATGTTAGGATTTTCAAAAATATAGGATATTAAAAATAGTTGGGATTTAAAAATCTTTTCATTTTTGTAATTCCCCCAGACTAATTTGAAAATTGCACCTTTTTTCAAAATCTTATCTTTTTTGAAAATCCCAACCTTCTCAAACTACTTGGCTTTTTAGAAATCACGACTTTTTTTAAATCCCATTTTTCGTTCGAAAATCCAAAACCTTTTCATAATTATGACTTTATTGAAAATCTCATTATTTTCTAAGACCCTAAAATATTTGTTGAAATTCAAACTTTTTCAGAATTATGAAATTCTATCTTTATCTAAAATTGATTTTTTTAAAAATCCTAAAGTTTTTTAAATTCATAACATTTTAGAAAATAAGACTTTTTCAAAAATCATGAAATGTTGTCAACCACATCAAATGTTGCTCCAACTACAGAAAGTCTATCAGTAGCTTCATTCTCCTTCCTGGGCATGTACATAATACTGAAGGCCTCAAAATCCTCCATGAGATCCCATACCCTAGTCTTGTAGTTTTTGAGCAGGTCATTTTTGATAGCATTAAGTCCTCTGACTTGATTGACAACCAGTTCACTGTCACCGAATACTTGTAAGTTCTTGATTCCCAGGTTCCTTGCCCAATGAAGACCTTGGACTAAAGCCTCATATTCAGCAGTGTTATTTGAGCAAGCGAACTGGAATATGAAGGTTGAATAACATCTCATACCTCTGGGGGACACAATCATGACTCCTCCTCCAACTCCTTGTCTACTCCTCGAACCATCAAAGAACAATTGCCATACCTCATTATCATCCTTGTATTCTTGTTTGATTAGGTCAGAAAGGGGCTAGTTCTCTTCATGTAGGCAGTAGAGACCTAGCTCAGATTCTTTCATTTCCCTATAGGAGTGAAAAGAATGAATTTTGTTGGCCCACTCATATAGGGTCAAGTCTGGGATACATCGCTCCTTGGTATCTGTTTCATTAGTGTTTAGGAGGTCTTCTTGATCAAAAGCTTAGCAATTGGCATTGATTGGGCTAGGTACATAAAAATAAATATGATAATCAGCAATAGGTTTAGATCTGATTGTGGCCTTCACCCCATAGCTTGTCCTAAAGAGCATATGTGACCAATTAGTAGACATGTAGCCTCCAATTTTGGTTGTGAAGTCTCTGGACAGACACAAAGCAAAATGTGGTGGTATGTCTATGATTGACATGTTTTGTAAAACAATCACATTAGGGCAAGCGTGTAGAGTGAGACTAAAATCCTTGATAATTCCCACAGTGGTTACAGCTGACCCATCTAACTGGACTACTCCTCTAGAGAGGACCTTATATTAGAGACCCAACTGATCAACTATTTGTTTGGGCATCACAGAACTACTGGCCCAAGAATTAATCATATAATTATGCACTAATTTGTCCCCAATAATCAGTGAGACATAAAAGGGAGGGGTCTCAGGTTTTTACCTTGTGATTCTCCATGGTTCCTCCCAAGCTGAACTGCGTTGGTAAGCACTCTTTCTTGTTAGTTAGTGGGTTGATTTGAAGTTGACCAATCTTGCATGGTGGTCTGCCCTGCCCTCGAAGCCAGTGACTCCCATAGTGAAATGTTCACATTTGTCATTTTCTTTTAGCTGCCTCTTCCCAGACACATTTCTTTCTTGCACATGCATATGCTTTATAATAGGTGCTTCCACGGACCAAACCATTGCGTGGGAAGACTCTTTTAATGAAGCTTTAACCATTGCGTAGACTTAGCTCATGAAAGCAATGGGTGCTTCCAAACCATTGCGTAGGTTTACGATTGAGGGTTTTGCATTTAGGGTTTAGGGCTCATAGTTTACGATTGATGGTTAAGTATTTAGGATTTAGCCTTTAAGGTTTGAGCATTTAAGATTCAAAATTTAGGGTTTAGGAGCAATTAGATCTTAACGTTTAGAGTTTATAGGGTATAGGGCTCAATGTTTAGGGTTTAGGGTTCAGGTCTCCGTGTTAATGGTTGACGGTCCATGGCTCAGGGTTCAAGGTTTGGGGTTATGAATTTAGGGTTTATGGTTATGACATTCAAAAATCAATAATTTCTAGAAAATCTAAATTATTCAAACTTGCGATTTTTTTTTGCAAATCCTAATATTTTAAAAAAGTTGATATGTTTGAAACATGTGATTTAAAAAAACCAAACTCAAACGAACACTTGTTTAAAATCTTATCAATTTCAAAGTCCCAACATTTTTTAAATGTTGATGTTTTCAATAAAAACAACTTTGTTTAAAATATCAACTTTTTCAAAAATCTTCACTTTTTAAAAATCCCAAGTTTTTCAAAATACCAACTTTTCCAAATCTAACTATTTTAAGGTTTTTAGGTTGAGGGTTTACGGCTCAGGGGATTTACTATTTAGGGTTTAGTGATTAGGGCTCAGGGTTAAGGGTTTAGGGTTTAGGGGTGAGGTTTAGGGTTTAAGAATAAGGTTTTGGGGTTTAGGGTTAGGATTTAGGGCTCAAATTTTAGGGTTTGGGGTTTGAGGTTTATGGTTGAATGTTTTACATTTAAGGTTTAGGGCTCATAGTTTACGATTGAGGGATTAGTATTTAGGATTTAGCATTAAGGGTTCTAGGGTTTAAGACTCAAAATTAATGGCTTAAAAGCAATTAGAGATTAAGGTTTAGAGTTTATAGTGTACGGGGTTCAGAGTTTAGGGTTTAGGGCATAGGAGTCATGGTTTAGTGTTTAGGTCTCAGCGTTCACGGTTGAGGGTACATGGCTTACGGATCGAGGTTTGGCATTATGGTTTAGGATTTTGGATAACGACTCACAATTCAAGGTATAGGGTTTAGGGTTAGGCCTAAGGTTTAACGATTCACTATTTAGGGTTTGGGGTTTAAAGCTCATGGTTAGGGGTTTAGATTTTTGTAGGGTTTAGGGCTTTCGGTGAGCGTTTAGGCTTCACTGCTCAGGGATCAAGTTTTAGGGTTTGTGGTTTAAGGTTTGGATTTTAGAGTTTAGGTTTTACTATTTAGGGATTTGGGTTTATGGTTTATGATTGAGGGTTTAGGGATTAGGATTTAGGCTTTAGTGTTAAGGGTTATTAGATAATGGTTTAGAATTTACGTTTTAGGGTTTTGGCTTAGTTTTTAGGATGTTGGGGTTTAGGGTTTAGCGTTTAGGGTTTAGGAGCAATTAGACCTTAAGGTTTAAGGTTTATATGGTATAGGGCTCAGAGTATAGGGTTTAGGTCTAAGTGTTTGTGATTGAGGGTCCATGGCTCAGGGTTCTAGGTTCGGGGTTATGAGTTTAGGGTTTAGGGGTTTAGCTTAGGGCTCACGGTTCAAGGTATAGCGTTTAGGGTATAGGGTTAGGCCTAAGGTTTAGGCTTAGGGTCGCTTGAGGTTTAGGGATTAGGGTTTAAGGCTTAGGGTTAGCGGTTTACTTTTTAGTGTTTAGGGTTTAGGGCTTACAGTTTAGGGTTTAGGCTTAATGGCTCAGGGATAAGGTTTTAGGGTTTATGGTTTATGGTTTGGGGTTTAGGATTCAGTGTTAGGTGTTTTTGAATCAGGTTTCATGTTTTAGGGTTTAGGGTTTAGGGGTCCTAATTTTAAAAAAGTCATGATTTCAAAAATATCCCTATTTTGTAACAGCTAGGATTTCAAAAAAGTCATGATTTTCAAAAAGTTAGTATTTTCAAAGATTTCGAAAGTCATGATTTTAAAAAGTTCACAATTTTTAAAAATTCGTAATTTTTGATAAAGTGTCGATTTTATAAAATGTTGGAATTTTGAAAAGGTAAAGATTTTGAAAATGTTAGAATTTTGAAAAAAAAATCCCAACTTTTTAAAAATTGTTGGCTTTTTTGAAATCACGATTTTTTTGAAATCTCAATTTTTGTTCGGAATCCCAACCTTTTCATAATCCTTGCTTTTTAAAAAATCTCAACTTTTTGAAAAGCCCTCTATCTTTTTCTAAAATTGAAAATTCTTTAAAATCCTTTTTTTTAAATTCATAACTTTTTAGAAAATAATGACTTTTTCAAAAATCATGACATATTCAAAAATCAAGAATTTTTCGAAAATCTAAATTATTCAAACTCCCACATTTTTTTAAAAATCTTGATATTTTAAAAAAATTGAGATTTTTGAAACATGTGATTTAAAAAAAAGGACTCAAACGGATACATGAAGCACAAGTTATAACCATTTCAAGTTCCTGCTAATTTTGGCGCACCTCTACATTTTTCAAATATTGACTCTTTTGATATTCTAAGTTTTTCGAAAATCCCAACTTTTTGAAAATCCCATTTTTTTAAAAATCGCAACATTTGCAAAAATAAAAACTTTTTTCGAAATCCCAACGTTTTAAAACTTTCTGAAATTTCTAAAATTTCTACTTTATCTTTGAAAAAACTTTTAAAATACTTTTAAAATTTTGAAAAAATAATTACACTTTTTCAAAAATCTTGACATTTCAAAAATCCCAACATTTTCCAAAATCTTGAATTTTTGAAAATCCCGACTTTTTCGAAAATCTTCACTTTTTTAGGCTCAAGATTTGGGGTTTAGGGTTTATGGATTTGGTCTCGGGGCTCGGGGTTCGGGGTTTAGGGATCAAAGTTTTGGGTTTAAGAATTAGGTTTTTTACGGTTTGGTGATCGAGGTTTACGGTTGAGGGTTTAAGACTTAAAGTTTAGGGTTTAGTATTTAGGATTTAGCATTTAGGGTTTTAGGGTTTAGGACTAATTAGAGCTTAAGGTTTTGGGTTTATAGGGTATAGGGTTTGTGTGTTGTCTCCTGAAAACAACTTCGGGTTTTTATAGCCAAACCCAAAAATTTTGAGCTCACACCCTTTGTTGGTGTTTTAGGCAAGTTTGAGATTCAAGAAATTAGCTAAAATCATGCCCTTAAGCTGTTTAAAACTCCATGTTGCTCATTTTTTTTATAAAATCCTCCTCTTCCTGGTCTGTGCACGTAATATCCTCTTTGCATCCTTCATTTCTGAATCAAATTTTTTCGCTTGTTCTTTGGCCTGGGTTGTCAGATCATTGTCTTGCCTTCATGCCTCTGGTTCGTGAAGGAAATCTGAAAATTGGACTCAAAATGATGAATTTTTCTTCCTCAGTGTATTTTTCCACAATCGGGGACGATGGGCATTTCTTTCCCCGTCAAATTTTGCCTCAGCAGCTATGGGTGATACGTGGGTCTCTCTGATTAGAGCGGTCCGGTCATACTTCAAAGGCTAAGCAGACGGCTCCACGTGTCGCAACGACGCAATTCCAAGGGCAATTCCGAGGGACAGTCTTCAATTGAGCGCAGGCTTTCCACGTGTTCCAGGTATAAAATAAAGGTAAAATCAACTATGGAAGGCTCAGCGGACGGCTCCACATGTTGCAATGGCGCAATTCCAAGGGCAATTCAGAGGGATAGTCTTCAATTGAGCGCGGGCTTTCCATGTGTCCCAGGTATAAAATAAAGGTAAAATTGGCTAATTATGGAAGGCTCAACAGACGGTTCCACGTGTCACAACGACGTAACTCCAGCGGCAAGAAAGGTCAATTACCAAATCAATGCCTGATCGCCACGTGGTTAAAGGCATTGAAAAGTGAAGGCGGACGAGCGGGCCATCTAGGGGATTTGAGATTTTTGGTCCTCTTTATAAAAAGGCAAAAACTAAAAAAGTAACCCGCAGCCCCAATCAGGCTACCAAGGAAAAAGTCAAAGCTTGAGCTCGCAAGGAAAAATTCAAAGCTTGAGCCCGTAGGGAAAAAGTTAAAGAAGAGACCACGACCCCCCGTACAAACAAAACGTGCCACGTGTCCTAGTCAAATCAGAAATTTGATTTTTTGAGCCTTTTTCCAAAAAATGTTAAAATGTTGAGAAAAAGACCGTGACTCCATTTCCAATCAGAAGGTGCCACATGTCTAAGTTGAAAATTCAAAGCGGGGATGCGGGGCAATTTGTTCCAAATTGTCAAATCTCTAAAAAATCACAAAATGCAAAGGGCATCCCCCGTAACCGCTCCAATTCCTTTCTGCCATGTGGACGGCCCAAATTAAAGTTAGAGTAGCAAATCAAATGGTCTAGATTTAAACTGGAAAATCAAATATAACGATTGCTTTGCAAGGTCTAGTTTTAGCCGCCATGAGCGTTTTCTTCATGATAGAGGAATTCAAAGTGGTGTGAATGATTTGTAATGTTGTAACGGTTTCTTGCCAAGAATATTAGGACTTGTCGATGTCTTTCCGGGGGTTGGCGATTGATTTCAGAAGAGACCAGAGTGCTCTGTACAGAAAAAGATGGAAAACGCCACATTTCTTCTATTCTTCTCTTCTTTCTCCAATTTCTTCCATCCTCAAGCTATGTACAAACTCTTCTCAAGCTTCAATAAGAAAAGAAGGAATTTTATGCCTTTTTTATTGAGGAATTAATTGGTACTTTGCGATCAATGAGTTTCTTTCGGTCTTGTAGCTTCTCCTGCAGATTTGTTTCTCTCCCAATTATAAATGCATGTAAATGAGACTTCTAATTAATGTGTGTGAGCATCTGATATTCTACTCAATGTTAGAATTTAAAAAAAAAAATCCAACTTTATTTTTGAAAATCCCAACTTTTAAAAAATTGTTGGCTTTTCTGAAATCCCAATTTTTTTTCGGAATCCCAGCCTTTTCATAATCCTTGCTTTTTTGAAAATCTAACCTTTTTAAAAAGCCCTCTATCTTTTTCTAAAATTGAAAATTCTTTAAAATCCTAATTTTTTTGAAATTCATAACTTTTTAGAAAATAATGACTTTTTCAAAAATCATGACATATTCAAAAATCCAGATTTTTTTGAAAATCTAAATTATTCAAACTCTCGCATTTTTAAAAAAATCTTGATATTTTAAAGTTGAGATTTTTGAAACATGTGGTTTAAAAAAACTGGACTCAAATGGATACATGAAGCACAAGTTATAACCATTTTAAGTTCCTGTTAATTTTTGCGCATCACTACATTTTTCAAATATCGACTCTTTTGATATTATAAGTTTTTCGAAAATCCCAACTTTTTTGAAAATCCCAAATTTTTGAAAATCGCAACTATTTAAAAAATCGCGACATTTTCAAAAATCAAAAATTTTCCGAAATGCCAACGTTTTAAAATTTCCAGAATTTTTTAAAATCTCAAATTTATCAAAAATGCCGACATTTTTGAAATACTTTTTAAAATAACTACATTTTTTCAAAAATCGTAAATATTAAAAAATCGAGACTTTTTCGAATAGCCTGACCTATCAAAAAATCCTAATTTTTTCAAAAATCTTCACTTTTACAAAATCACGACTTTTGGAAAATCTGAAATTTTTATAATCCCATCTTTTAGGTTTAGTATTTAGGGTTTACGTTTTTAGGCTCAAGATTCGGGGTTTAGGGTTTAGTGTTTAGGGTTTATAGATTAGGGTGGAGGGATCGGGGTTGTGGTTTAGGGATCAAAGTTTGGGGTTTAAGAATTAGGTTTTAGGATTTGATGATCGAGGTTTACGGTTGAGGTTTAAGACTCAAAATTTAGAGTTTACTATTTAGGATTTAGCATTAGGGTTTTAGGGTTTAAGACTCGAAATTTAGGGTTAGGAGTAATTAGAGCTTAAGGTTTAGGGTTTATAGGGTATAGGGCTAAGAGTTTAGGGTTTAGGTCTCAGTGTTCATAGTTGAGGGTTCATAGCTCAGAGTTCAAGGTTTGAGGGTTTAGGGTTTACGCTTCATGACTTAGGGATAATGATTTAGGGTTTATTGTTAAAGGTTTAGGGTTAAAAGTTTAGGGATTTGGGGTTTTGGGCTAAGTGTTTAGGATGTTCGGGTTTACGGTTTAACGTTTACGACTCAAGTTTCAAGTTTTAGGGTTTAGGGGTTTATGGTTAGAATTTAAGGCTCTGGGTTTCAAGGTTTAGGGTTCGGGGATCAAAGTTTAGGGTTTAACAATTAGGTTTTAGGGTTAGGATTTAGGGCTCAAGTTATAGGGTTTGGGGTTCGAGGTTTACGGTTGAGGGTTTTGCATTTAGGGTTTAGGGCTCATGGTTTACGATTGAGGGTTTAATATTTAGGATTTAGCATTTAGGGTTTTAGTTTTTGAGACTTAGAATTGATTGTTTAAGAGGAACTAGAGCTTAAGGTTTAGGGTTTATAGGGTTTAGGGCTCAGAGTTTAGGTTTCACTGTTTAAGGTTTAGGGTTTAAGGCTAAGGATTAGGGGTTTACGGTTTATTGTTTAGGTTTTAGGGCATAAGGTTTAGGGTTTAGGCTTCATGGCTCAGGGATCTGGGTTTTTAGGGTTTATGGTTTAAGGTTTCGGGTTTAAAGTTTAGGTTTAATGATTTAGGGATTTGGGTTTATGGTTTATGGCAAAGGGGTTTAGGATTTAGGGTTTTGGGCTTAGTTTTTAGGATGTTTTTGTTTAGGGATTAGGGTTTACGTGTCGCAATTTTATAAAAATCATGATTAGGATTTCAAAAAAATTAATTTTCCAAAAATGTATTTTCTAAGATTTTAAAGTTATAAAGTCATGAATTTAAAAAGTTCGTGATTTCTTTTAAATTCTTAATTTTTGAAAAAGTCGCGATTTTACAAAAATTTGGAATTTTTAAAATGTTAGGATTTAGAAAAATGATATTCAAAAGCTGTTGGAATTTTAAAATCTCTTGGTTTTGTAATGCCCGACTTATTGGAGTTTGAGAATTTTTTGGAAAATTTAAATTTTTTAAACTCCGATTTTTTAAAAAATCAATATATTTTAAAAATCCTAATATTTTAAAAAATTTGAGATTTTTAAAACATGTGGATTCAAAAGAAATGGACACCTACAACACAAGTGATGACCTTTTAAAGTTCCTGCTAATTTTGGCGCATCACTACATTTTTGAAATCTTGACTTTTTAAAAAATCCATACTTCTTTAAAAAATTATGTTTTTTCAAAAATTGTAAATATTAAAAATTTGGAATTTTTCAAATATCGTGACTTACTCAAAAATCTGAAATTTTAAAAATTCCAACATTTTCAAAAATCTTGACTTTTATAAAATCCTAACTTTTTCGAAAATCTTCACTTTTACAAAATCACGACTTTTTGGAAAATCTCAAATTTTTAAAATCCTAATTATTTTTAAAATTTCGATTTTTTCAAAAATCTTTTATTTTTTCAAAATTCAGACTCTTCAAAAATCTCGACTCTTTAAAAATGCGAAAAGCCCCCAACTCTTTCGAAAATTAAGGTTTAGGGTTTAGGGTTAGGCCTAAAGATTTAGGGTTCATTGTTTAGGGTTTAGGGCTTAAGACTCAAGGTTAGGGGTTTAGGGCTTAGGATTTAGGGTTTAGGCTTCATGGCTCAAGGATCAGGTTTTAGGGTTTATGGTTAAAGGTTTAGGGTTTAGAGTTTAGGTTTTATAATTTAGGGATTTGGGTTTATGGTTTATGGCTGAGGGTTTAGGGTTTAGGATTTAGTGTTAAGGTTTTATGTTTTATGGTTAAGGATTTAGGGTTTTGGTCTTAATGTTTAGGATGTTGGGGTTTAGGGTTTAGGGAAAATATCAAAAAAAAAAAAAAAAAAAAATTCCGTCGTTTAAAAAATCCTTACTTTTTTAAAAATGTCAACTTTTTCAATAATATTGACTTTTTCAAAAATATAGACTTTTTCAAAAATCTAGACTCTTGAGAAATCCTTACTCTTCAAAAGTGCGAAAAGACCAACTCTTTCCAAAATCTCAACTTTTCAAAATAAGGTTTCTAGGTTGAGGTTTAGGGCTCAGGGGATTTAGTGTTTAGGGTTTAGATTTTTTGGCTAAGGATTCGGGGTTTAGGGTTTAGTGTTTAGGGTTTAGGAATTATGGCTCAGGACTAAGGGTTAGGGGTTCGGGAATCAAGGTTTAGGATTAAAGAATTATGTTTTAGGGTTTAGGGTTCACGTTTTAGGGCTAGGATTCAAGGCTCAGGTTTTATGGCTCGGGGTTCGAGGTTTGGGGTTATGAATTTAGCATATATAGTTTAGATATCTAGCTAAAGGTTACGGGTTTAAGGTTTTGGCTTAGGGATCACAGTTCAAGGTATAGGGTTAGGCCTAAAGATTTAGGGTTCATTGTTTTCAGTTTAGGGCTTAAGACTCAGGGTTAGGGAAGTAGGGATTAGGATTTAGGGTTTAGGCTTCATGGCTCAAGGATTAAGGTTTACGGTTTATGGTTAAAGGTTTAGGGTTTAGAGTTTAGGTTTTATGATTTAGGGATTTGGGTTTATGGTTTATGGTTGAGGGTTTAGGATTTTATTGTTAAGGGTTTATGTTTTATGGTTAAGGATTTAAGGTTTTGGTCTTAATGTTTAGGATGTTGGGGTTTAGGGTTTAGGGAAAATATCAAAAAAAATTAAAATTCTGTCTTTTAAAAAATCCCTACTTTTTTGAAAATGTCAACTTTTTCAGTAATATTGACTAACTTAAATTAAATTCACAACTTTTTGTATAATAATTACATTTTCAAAAAGCATGACATATTAGAAAATCTAGAATTTCGGAAAATCTAAATTATTCAAACTCCTAACTTTTTTTCAAAATCCTGATAATTTTAAAAGTTAAGATTTTTGAAACATGTGGTTTCACAAAAAAAACATCCTCAAAAGGACACCCAAAGCACAAGTTATGATCTTTTAAAGTGACTGCTAATTTTGGCGCATCACTACATTTTTGAAATCTTGACTCTTTTGAGATTATAACTTTTTCAAAAATCCAAACTTTTTCAAAAATCACAACTATTTGAAAAATCGTTGCAAATATTCCTTAATTTTCTACTATCTCAACTTTATCAAAAATGTTGAACTTTTTCAAAATCCTTACTTTTTAAAAATATTAAATGTTTTCGAAATCACAAATATTAAAATTTGTGTCTTTTTGTAATATTAAAAATCAATTTTTTTTAGAAATTTCAAATTTTTAAAAATCCTTGAATTTTTTATTGTTTCTTAATTAGGTTTTTGGTTTCGGGTTTCGGGTTAGGATTTATGGCTCACGTTTTAGGGTTTTGCGTTCAAGGTTTACGGTTGAGGGTTTTGTATTTAGGGTTTAGGGCTCATGGTTTATGATTGATGGTTTAGTATTTAGGATTTAGCATTTAATGTTTTAGGGTTTAAGACTTAGAATTTAGCGTTTAGGGTTTATAGGGTATACGACTCAAATTTGAGGGTTTATGTCGTAGGGGTCACGGTTTAGGGTTTAGGTCTCAGTGTTCATGGTTGAGGGTCCATGGCTCGGGGTTCAAGGTTTAGGGTTATAAGTTTAGGGTTTAGGGTTTTGGCTTAGGGCTAATGGTTCAAGGTATAGGGTATAGGGTTAGGCCAAAGCTTTATGGTTCACTATTTAGGGTTTAGGGTTTAATGCTCAGTGTTAGCGGTTTAGGTTTTATTGTTTAGGGTTTAGGGCTTAGGCTTCATGACTCAGGGATCAAGGTTTAGTGTTTATGGTTTAAGGTTTGGGGTTTCGAGTTTAGGTTTTACGATTTAGGGATTTGGGTTTATGGTTTATGGTTTAGGATTTAGAGTTTGGGGCTTAGTGTTTATGATTTTTAAAAAACTCGACAATTTAATAAAAGTTATGATTTTTGAAAAGACCGGATTTTAAAACAATTGAGATTTTCCAAAAAGTCTTGATTTTGTAAATGTGAAGATTTTCGTAAAAGTCAAGATTTTGGAAAATGTTGTGATTTTTAAAACATCAAGATTTTTGAAAAAGTCAGGATTTTTAATATTTACGATTTTCGAAAAATCATAATTTTTTTAAACGTAAGGATTTTTAAAAAGCTAGCATTTTTGATAAAATTGAGATTTTTGAAAATTCGGGAATTTTTGAAAAAGTTGGGATTTCTGAAAATGTTTTGATTTTCGAAAACATCGCAATTTTTTAAATAGTTACAATTTTTGAAAAAGTTATAATCTCAAAAGAGTCAAGATTTTAAAAATGTAGTGATGCACCAAAATTAGCAAGAACTTGAAAAAGGTCATAACTTGCTCTCCCATTCTCTGTTTGAGTCTTTTTTTTTTTTCAAACCATTTGTTTTAAAAATGTAGTGATGCACCAAAATTAGCAGGAACTTGAAAAAGGTCATAACTTGTGCTCCCAATGTCTGTTTGAGTCCATTTTTTTTTCAAACCATTTGTTTCAAAAATCTCAACTTTTGTAAAATATCAGGATTTAAAAAAAAATCAAGAGTTTGAATAATTTAAATTTTCGAAATTATGGATTTTTTAATATGTCATGATATTTGTAAAAGTCATTATTTTCCAAAAGGTTGTGAATTTAAAAAAAGGATTTTAAAGAATTTGCAATTTTAGAAAAAAATAGATTTTCATAATTCTAAAAAAGTTTGAATTTCAAAATTTGAGGGTTTTTGAAAAAGTTGAGATTTTACAAAAAGTTAGGATGATGAAAAGGATGGGATTTCAAAAAGTCATGATTTCAAAAAGCCAAGAATTTGTAGAAAGTTGGGATTTTCAAAAAAGACAAGTTTTTGAAAACAGGTGCAATTTTAAAATAAGTTAGGAATTACAAACCTATTAAATCCCAACTATTTTGAATATCTTATTTTTTTTTTAAATCCTAACATTTTAAAAATATTTACTTTTAAAAATTCCAACTTTTTACAAAATTACAATTTTTAAAAAATTGTGAACTTTTAAATTCATGACTTTATCACTTTCAAAATCTTTGAAAATCGTGACTTTTTGAAAATCATGACATTTTGAAACCCTAACTGTTTCAAAACCGGGATATTTTTAAAATTGTGACTTTTTCAAAATTGTGACCCCTAAACCCTAAAACATGAAACCTGAGTCGTAAACGCTAAACCCTAAACCCCAACATCCTAAACACTAAGCCCAAAACCTTAAATGCTAAATCATTAACACTGAATCCTAAACCTAAACCCTCAGCCATAAACCATAAACCCAAATCCCTGAATTGTAATACCTAAACTCTAAATCCCAAACCTTAAACCATAAACCCCGATCACTGAGCAATGAATAAACACTCGAATCATGAAGCGTAATCCTAAACAAGTAATCCACACCCTGAACCATGAAGCGTAATCCCCAAACAGTAAAAACTAAACAATAAACCCTAAACATTGAATCTTGAGCCCAAAAACCTAAACCCTAAACACTAAATCCCCGAGTCCTAAACCCTCAACCTAGAAACCTTAAAATAGTTAGATTTGGAAAAGGTTGGTATTTTGAAAAACTTGGGATTTTAAAAAATTCAAGATTTTTGAAAAATCAGGATTTTTAAAAACTTGAGATTTTCAAAAAAGTCGCGACTTTTGAAAAAGATGCAATTTTACACAAAGTGGTTATTTTTGAAAACATAAAGATTTAAAAAATCTTGGGACTTTAAAAATGTTTAGATTTTCAAAGAAGTTGGGGTTTTCAAAAAATGAATATTTCAAAAAAGTTCAAATTTTTGAAAGAGTTGGAATTTTCGCAGTTTTGAAGAGTCTGGATTTTTTAAAATCCCATCGTTTTAACAATCCTAACTTTTTTTTAAATGTCAAGTTTTTCAAAAATCTTGACTTTTTCAAAAATCTTAACTCTTCAGAAATGTGGAAAAGCCCGACTCTTTTGAAAATCCCAACTTTTCAAAAATGCTAACTTTTTCGAAATATTCCTTTTCGAAAACCCCATCTTGTTTTAAAATCTGATCATTTTCAAATTCCCAACATTTTTTAAATGTTGATGTTTTCAGTAAAAACAACTTTGTTTAAAACTATCAACTTTTTCAAAAATCTTGACTTTTTGAAAAATCTTTACTTTTAAAAAATCCCAAGTTTTTCAAAATACGAACTTTTCCTAATCTAACTATTTTAAGGTTTTTAGGTTGAGGTTTACGGCTCAGGGGATTTAATGTTAAGGGTTTAGTGATTAGGGATCAACGTTTAGGGTTTAGGGTTAGGATTTAGGGCTCAAATTTTAGGGTTTGGGGTTCAAGGTTTATGGTTGAACGTTTTGCATTTAAGGTTTAGGGCTCATGGTTTACGATTGAGGGATTCGTATTTAGGATTTAGCATTTAGGGTTTTAGAGTTTAAGACTCAAAATTAAGGGCTTAAGAGCAATTAGAGCTTAAGGTTTAGGGTTTATACCAAGTCACATTTGACTTGGCAATGACAATGCACTTATTGCTTGAACTCTTTCGGGTGAATTTCAATCCTTCCTTTGATACGATATGACCTAGAAGTTTGCCTTCATGGGCCAAGAGTATGCATTTTTGGGTTTTAGTGACACCCGAAAACTCCCGCATCTTTCAAACACCTATCTTAGATTAAAAAAAAAAAAATTGTTGTTGCATTCTCAGAAACACCGTAATGTCATTCGAGATAGATCAACACTATTTTGTTGATCGGCCCCTTGAATGCCATATCAATCACCCTCTAAAAAGTGGCTCCACCGTTGGATAATCCAAATGGCATTTCCTTGTAGGCATAGGTGCCCCATTTGGTGGTGAAAGTTTTTTTAATTGATCATCTTCTTTCACCATGATCTGGTTGTACCACTGAGTAGCCATCCAGAGGGCGAACCTTTTGAACGAGACACTACTTATAATATTTGCTCCATTGAAGGGAGTGGGTAGTGATCTTTGACGGAGGCTCTATTCAAATCTCGAAGTCGACACACAGCGTTATTTCTCCATTTTCTTTTCACTTTGGGACCAGATTTCTGACTTCGGCCCACCTATCTAGTACAACATTTTCATTCATGTTGGTCTTTTAAGTATAGATTTGACGTAACAAAACTTAGGTGAGTGGTAGATTTTCATCTGTCAATATCGGTATCCTTTGAAAACTAGTAAACATAGTGTTTGCATCTAAGTATCAGCTAGTAATGCCTAGACTTTTCAAAATGGCAACAAAATCCAATGAGCTTAATGCGAGGAGCTAATCCTTTCGATGATTTCCCATTTAGCGGGAACAATTTAGGACCGCTCTTCTCTCTAAGTCAAAGATACAGAGACGTTAATCGATCATAGTAGAGAAGAGTCGGATTCTTTGGGAGAACAACAAAGGTTAGACCTAAACAGATTTGACGAACTCTTGTATTATAACAAAAATCAAGTACTCACGAGAGTCTTGGCGTTAGGAGCTAAACTTCCACACAAGCGTGAAGAAGAAACAAAGGTCGTTGACCCTAACTTAGGAGAGCGAAGATTCGTTTTAGACATAGATAATCCTTTCGATGTGGGATATGCATCCACTTCTGGGCAACATAAGGCCGTTGTATGGCCTGATGTGGGATATGTATGGCCTCCCCTCCTCCGAAATTGGATGAAGAAGAGGATTCCCTAGTTGAGGAGAAGACCCCCCAAAAACAGATCTTGAAGTTGAGTCAGAAATTAGCAAACCTAGGCGCTTCAAAAAGAAACATAGGTAAGGACAAAGACAAAAATAAACTTAACGAGTTTCAATTTGATCCGCATACAAACTATACCTTTAAAGCAACTCAGGCTCAAAAGTTAATATTGCCTCCTAAGGAGCAACTCATTCAGAATGAATTGAAATCTATGCTCACAACATTACAAAAGGGAAACATAGGCCAAAACAGAAAGTATCTCTACGAAGAACTATGTCCTTATCCCTTCGATAAAGACATGCTACTGCAGCCCTTTCCTAAACATTTCACTATCCCAAAGCTTGACAAGTACAAAGGAAAAGGTGATCCCCGCGATCACATCAAATAATTTTACATGGCTTGTCAAGATGTCACCC
Organism: Taxus wallichiana var. yunnanensis; assembly: GCA_018340775.1. NCBI lineage: Eukaryota > Viridiplantae > Streptophyta > Pinopsida > Cupressales > Taxaceae > Taxus > Taxus wallichiana. The sequence continues at coordinate 362,247,767 of CM031238.1, forward strand.
ACAATGATAATTTTCTAACACAACTCTTTCCCCAGTTTGGGAGCTTTGGTGACCGAATGGTTATGTAAAGCATACCTAAAGGATCTATAACCACGTGGCCGGCCAAAGACTAGCGAGAAAAATTTGTGTGGCACTATTCTTTCAATATTGAAAATGATATCACAATGAATGACCTCGCAATGCAAAGCGTAAACCTTATGAGACATACGTGGGTTTCTTACAACAATGGAGAGCGTTGGCTAGTCGCTTCCCTTGTGCTTTACCCGAAAAACAATTCGAGAATTTTTGTTCCTAATTAAAACTCGGAGATAACCTTCCATCTTGGATGCATTGTGGATCAAACTTCGAGGAAGTTATAGAGAAGGGTAGCCAAATTGAAAAGGCTCTTATTACCAAAGGAACACTTAAACCCTTAGTCAAAAACAAATATGAGACCAAATCTGTAGACAACCTAAGTTCTTTAATAAGAACAAGCACGTCGTCGATGATGGAATTACTGACTCCAAAAGGGTCCAAGCTTCGGGAGAGGGTCTTAATGAAAAAATGGGCATATACAAAGAACCTTTTCTCAACTACATGGATAAAAAGAAAAGGAAATGACTATCGCACTATCTGCGTATATTTACCCTAGTGATGACAATCCATTCGAATCCCTTATAGGTTACATCCGTACATCTAATGAACAAGTAAACATAATCCAAATTCTCGAAAAGAGTTGTGCATTTGGAATGCGACGCGCTCGCTTAATCATACCTGATCCAATACCAACTACCCAAAGCCAATATAATTTACTAGACCAATTTAGACAAAACACCAGTTAAAATATCCATTTTAGATCTACTTAAAATCTCTACTGCTCACAAGGATATTTTGTCTGACAAACATTACTGAGAATTCTAGAATCTCTACCGAGGTAGATCCCGCGCACTGCAAGCTATCGTCACCCATCTTGAACCCACTGAGCATATCACTTTTGATCGCAACGCTATCCCGTGTAACAACCCTGAGCATAATTTGCCTCTCCACTTAGAAGTGGTGGTTACCCATCGTAAGATTAAAAGAGTGCTTGTAGATGGGGATCTAGTCTCGAACATATGGACATTGAAGGCTGGTTAAGTAGCTAGGCCTTTCAAAAATGGATCTCGGACCTAAGACCATCACCATCACAAAGATATGATAATGAGGAGAGAGAATCTGCAGTACTATTGTAGTGCCCATGTAAGTAGGTGCAATTTGTTATGATACCACCTTCCACGTCCCGATTTAGATCTCCCATATAACATGATTTTAGGGCGTCCATGGATTCATGCCACTATCCCTTCAATATTTCATCGTGTATTAAGTTGTGCCATAAAGGACGTATAGTCACTATCTCGGGAGATCCTGAGCGAGTTCACTCACCGTCAAGGCGTTGCATAGTTTCTCTCGTGCGGCCTTATGAGTGACCTTCCACGGATGTTGTCATCCCTCTTAAAACGGAAGCTATGAAGAATCGAGTGGAATCATAATCACTCACACCTTCTAATCGGGAGTTCCCTTCTTTAGTAAATCCTTTTACATCTTAGGAAGCTACATCGACAAAATATGGACCAGGGGAGCCATTTACTCTTGAACAAGCATTATTAATTTTATACTTATCAGTGTCACCTAGGACACGGGGTAAGCCCTATTTTCAGTTCAAAAGTACACGAGAACCATGTTCAAAACCATTGGATAAATTTGTTCATAGTGGCCTCCCAGTCTGAAGAAAAGATGTTGGAGGATCCCATTAGTAAGGTGCCGAAGGAACCATGGCCTCATGCCATCAAGCGCCTCAGTATATTAAAGGACACCGCATGATGTTTGTCATGGGTTATAAAGGATACGGATGTGGAGCCAACACACAAGGCCATCTAGAACCTATTCCTACTCGCCATTTCAAATCTGACAAGCATGGTCTTGGGTTAAAATCCCAGGATGCTCAACCCGTCGAGGTTGATGCTACCTTTTCTGAGTGCGAGGATGTTTCATATAATGCGGATAGCGATACAAGTTCCCAATGTAGCCTCTACGAAGATGTGGCTTCCACGAACTTATTCCTAGAGTCAGCCATCCTTACCCTATCCAAATCCATCCCTTCAACCGATTATCAAGTCACCTTAGTTTATCCTGAACTTATAGATTGGGACCAACAACTTTACGTACCACTTGATATCTTCGAGAATGATGAAGCATTCAATGATTTAAGATTTAGAATTTAGGGTTTTAGGGTTTAAGATGTGGATGGGGATATGGTCTGAACATATGCACATTCAAGTGGTTAGGCAGCTAGGCCTTTAAACCGATCTCAGGAGCTAAGACCATCACCATCACAAAGATATGATAATGAGGAGAGAAATCCGTAGCTACCACTCTTTGTAGTGCCCATAGAAGTAGGTCCAACTTGTCATGATACGACCTTCCACGTCCTGGATTTAGATCTCCCATATAACATGCTCTTGGGGCATCCATGGATTCATGTCATGTAGGCTATCCCTTCGACATTTCATCAGTGTATCAAGTTGTGCCATAAAGGACATATAGTCACTATCTCAGGAGATCCTGAGCCGTTCACTCACTGTCGGGTGTTGCATAGTTTCTCTCACGCACTTATGAGTACCCTTCCGCGGATGTTGTCATCCCTTTTAAAACGGAAGCTATGAAGAATAAAGTGGACTCTTAATCACTCACACCTTATAATCGGGAGTTCCCTTCTTTGGTAAATCCTTTTACATCTTGGGAAGCTACATCGCAGAATATGGCCCAGAGAGCCATTTACTCTTGAACAAGCATTATTAATTTCAGACTTATCGGTGTCACCTAGACACAGGGGTAAGCCCTATTTTAAGTTCAAAAGTACACGAGAACCATGTTCAAAACCATTGGATAAATTTATTCATAATGGCCTCTGTCATAAGAAATGATGTTGGAGGATCCCATTAGTAAGGTGCCAGAAGGAACCATGACCTCATGCCATCAAGCACCTCAAGATATTAAAGGACACCGCATGATGTTTGTCATGGGTTATGAAGGATGCGGATGTGGAGCCAACACACAAGGCCATCTAGAACCTATTCCTACTCGCCATTTCAAATCTAACAACCATGGTCTTGGGTTAAAATCCCAGGATGATCAACCCGTCGAGGTTGATGCCACGTTTCACGAGTGCGAGGACGTTTCGTTTGATGCGGATAGTGATACAAGTTCCCAATGTAGCCTCTACGAAGATGTGGCTTCCACGAACCTATTCCAGTCACCATCCTTACCCTATCCGAATCCATCCCTTCAACCAATTATCAAATCACCTTAGTTTATCCTAAAATAATTTAGCGTATATTTTTATCTAACGTGTTGCTTTCACATTCATTTCAACATTTTCCCATACAAAAAATCTTACATTCCAAGAAAAGATAATATTATATATTTAATTACATTCCACTTATCATCCGTAAAAGACTATCATTTGATGTGTCTCATTAAGTCATAAATAATTACTCAAAAACTAATTCATGAGTTTTGCCTAAATTTATTCATCCATTCCAGTTTTGACTACATTTTAAGTTTTACACTCCTGAATTAAAAGTTTTATTAAATTATGAAGAGAAAGCTCAAAAGTAACAAACTCGAAAACAAATTCATAACTATTGCTTTCGCCAAACATTAAATGTAAGGTTATGAAGGTAGTTCTATGTTTTATCTATTGGGTTTTTAACCCAGTTTTGTTTTGAACACATTAAACAAAAGTTTAATGTAAATTATGAAGAAAAAGTTCTGTAATGTGAAATTTAAAATTCCAAAGCACTAACCAACACTTGAAAAATTGGAAAAGATGCATAAGATATGTGGCATACCTCCAACTGCATTCGAAACACTCGATGCTATACCAAACCGCTGTCGTTTTGTTTTCGGCTTTATCGAATCGCCTTTCTTTTTCCGGCTTTCCCATTTGTTTCCTTCCGCTTGCAATTGAACTTTAATAAGCTATCACAAATCGCATTTTCTAAACATAATTTCTCTGTCGGTGCCTTAGGTTTATTTAGCTTGCGATTTGCCGTGGCTTATGGCTGATTCAGCCATTGCCAAATTTTCTAGACAATCGAAAGAAGCTTTTAACTGGTGGGGCAGCTGCACAGATATCCACTACTGACCGCTTCTTCTGTGTCCTTGATTTCTGTCTATGCATTTTACCTTGCTTTCTCTGAATGTCAGATGCTTGGGCAAGACAGTCATCTATGTGGGCATTCACAACTGTGATTGTGGTAGATGTGAATGTTTTGCAAACTGGGCAAACTTTGACTCCACAAACATCATTATCACTCATGTCAGAAGTACCATGCCAAACCGACTCAGTTTTTGTTGCCTGCAAATACAGATTATCACTTTTGCTTCTCTCATATGTAGAAAGATTGACCTTGCTGTTACCTGTTCTTCTGCCACTTCTGTAGCTCTCTTTGCCTTTTTCTGAATCTTCACAGACAACCATATCGCTGAACGACTTGTATTCGCTTCCCATTGAATGGGGATGTGAAAGTATGTACCTCCGGTTTTCCATTCTGGTTTTTGTTGGCTGGAGCCTTTCCGTTTTTGTGTAGTCCTGGCAGTTGCAGGTCTCCCCACCATCTGACTTTGTAGTACATTTTAGTGTCGAAGTGGCGGCTCTAACGAATGGCGGCACTACATAACTCACGCGGAGGCCATAATCATTCCGGCTTTCATCTCTATTTCCTCGTCTCCTCAAACCGTCCTTCCTCTTTCCACTTTTGTCGTATGTCCTGAAAGTTTGACTCTGCTAAATTTCCTTGCATCTTCTTCAAGCTCTTTGGAAATCCCCGAGTCCTCGGTCTTCAAATGGGTCTAGAGACCACAATCCGGTCAATCCCGTCAGTCTTCAAAGGGGTGAGAGCTCTTTGGAAATTCCCTCCAGGTTGTGACATGAGAGACCCCATGGAACTGGTCTTCCCCATCAGTTTCCATGAAAGGTTGAGATGCACTCCATCTGTAATTAGGCCTGTCTTGTGGTGGAAGAAGTGGGTTTCCTGAATCTCTCAAATTCTCCTTGAGCAAACTCTCCGAGAAAGGCCAACATTTCCTGATGTCCACTTTGCCCACATATTCACTGTAAAATATACGACAGAGACTGTCAACATCTGCACATTGTTTTAAGCATTAAATAAAAGCACAACTTGAAACATAGAAAATCAACTGACCGAATGGAGAAACCTTGGCATAAGACTTTGGGATCATCAGCACCATGCAACTGGCTTTTGAATAAATTAGGAGGATTTCTGAACACCGACGGAGTACTGTGATCGGATTTCTGGCGGGGATGTGAACCTCCGAGGCATTTTCAACCGCTTGTGCCTGCGATTTGGGCACAGTGTCCATCGCTACTTTTTGACTTCTGAATTGGGTACAGTATATCTCTACTTTTTAAAATCCCAAAACAGGCGGAGACGGCCCTCAACCACTTCCAACCTCCGACCTAAACATGAATGCTTTGAAAGACGAAGCCAGCCTCACCTGTTTTCTTCCTAGAATAGTCCCACTTAATCTGTGACTCATAGTTGTTGGCAGATGTAAAACTTCTGAGTAAAAACTGCGGAGACAAATCTCCCTAATCCGCAGCCTCTATTTAAGCTCGTTTACTGAAGAACGCAACCGGGTAACCATGAAATGGAATGGGAGAGATACCGTTCATCATGTGACATGCTGGAATATTTTAATAAAGCCTTAGTGTCTATCGCAGATGATTTCTCTATCGCAGATGATTTGTTTAGTGATCCCGTGCAGCCTAAACATGTGTTTGAAATACAATTGCCTAACTTTATGGACATTTCTACCTTCCTTTCTTGCGGCCCGATAAAATATTCGTAGTTAGTTAATTTTTCTACTATAAAAAAGATTTGTCTTTCCCCTCTAGGATGGGAAGGACTGAGATAAAGTGTATTCAAATGATTTCCTACTCTTTTTGTGTGACCAAATTTGATTTCCGAAGGCCTAGTGAAGGGACACTCTGTCACGACCACCGAATGAGCACACAAGACTACATAGGTAAACACAGGATAATTTATTTATTTTTGGTTGTTTTTTACTAGCTTGACACATAACACGACACAACATGTCGTTACCAAGGTTACAACTAACTATGTGAACAACTGCTACAAGGATGACCACAAAGGTAATATGAAAACGTTCACACCCATCAAGGATAATTCACTTTTTTTCTTTATAACAAGACATCATAGGAAACCACCACATAACACTCTTACAGTTAGGGCAAGCCACAGTGAGAATATGATTGAAGGTTATATATATATAACAAACATCGTTTCTTTTATTACTACACCATCATATCTTTATTTTGGTTGATTTCAACCCATTAAGTTTTGGAACACAAATATCAAGATTTCACCATGGATTTAAAAGTAAGTATTCAAGTGAGCACAATCTGTACATTTCCAACAACAATTTCATTATTTGCATTAAGTATCATACCCAAGGTTTCATATAAGTTTCGTGTTCTGGAGTTTAGCCTCCCATAAAGTTCTTTTCCAACTCTATCCCATTATTCTCATCACAACATATAATTCCATGACAGTTCTTATACTTGCTTCCCAATTTATGGGTATACAATTCGCTTAAGCAACAAGGTATGTTCTATCATCATTTATTATTACACCTTGAGGTATTAAGTTGGACTCTCCGTCATCTTACGAGGGTTGGATTGGTTTTACCAATTACTTCAACTTAATTTCCTTAAAGGTTTAAGTGCTGCCCAAAAGGAACATCCGCAAGATTCTCTTTTTTTTTTTTTTTTTGCAACTTAACCCTTATATGTTGAACTTTAACATTTCATCCATAAGTTAATCAAACTAGATTAAGGAATTCTACAACACTACTCCGTAGAGTAATCCATTAACCTATCCATTATGTTACTGATATACAACTTCACAACTCGCCCAATGAACTTACTAGGCTCACCTAGACCAAAGAAAGGTTAATATATTCTAAAACAGAGAGAGATAAAACAGCCCTCCATTATATTCATTCAAAGATCCAATTTTTCACAAAATAACATAAGTATAAAGCCACTCTTATACCGACACTCATTACGACATAGTGGAATACATTACAGAAATGCAAGGAGGCATCAACATCCTTCGACAATATGAAGCGCGTAATTAAAGAACAAAAATATGGAATCATTGCCATGTTATATTAGATCGTAAATGAACACGGTATAAATTTCACAAGAAAACCTTTACTCGAGGTCAATAATTTACTGCTTCAACATAATAACAATATCTCAATTCAACCATTGGCTACAAACTTTTTCTTTAGAGAAAGCATGAGGTACAATTAGATAACCAAGACATTTCTTTACTTCACACCAGTACCTTCGTTCAATTTCCTGCAATGGTTAGGCAAGGTCAGTTCAACTGAACTGAGCAAGAAAAATCATTTAACCCGCTTATCCATTCCCTCCTCTTTCCTTACACCACCACCCTTCCAAATTTGGCAAAGTTAAATTAAAAAATTATCATGCATTTTAAATTTAGCAATGATGCCAGCTAGGCATCCCACTAACCTTCCATGCCTCCGCCAAACTTGGCAAATTAAGATGTAAGGACTGAAATTTAATCCTCATTAATACCTTAAAACCATCGCCACCAACTTCCCACTTGCCACATAACCCTTAGGTCCCCTTTAGGCTTAGTAATAGTTTAGATCACCTTAACATTAGTTAGGTTTCCACCTTAGTTCTTAGGTCATTAGAATTTACCTTAGGTTATTTCCAAAACCCCATATCCACTAACCATATTACCTTAGGTTAGGTTATAAACCTTAGATTAGAATCCATATAGGGTAGGAAACTACAACATAGGTTAAGGCGTAACCGAAATAGTTTAGTAATAGGTCCTAGGTAAGTATTGTTACCTTAGGTTAAAAATCCAATTAGGATAAAACATTACCATTTAGGTCAGATCCGAATGGCTTCAACCATTCCAACCAAGGCTGAGGTATTTGCCTTAATAGCCCAATAACATATTCTCAATCTCCTCATACCTTTCAGCATTACAAAACATCTATAAAGGAGGTCCAAACTTACCGTTTAGAATGATGCTTAATAAGGATACCTGAAGCCAAGTCCTTTACAATTTATACAACAAAACACAGCTCGAGTTCCATAATACATTTCATTCAGAATGTCAATTAACAAGATGACAATAAAGAAGAACTGAAGCATACCTTGGATCAATGGAATTGATTCAAGGTGTGTTGTTATCATATGGTAAATATGAAAACAACAGTATAGATTTTCAATATACAATTCACAGTGCAGAATGGCTTCATTTACAAGTAAACAAAATTACGAGTTAGTGGTTTAGGTTTTATTCTTTAGGGTTTAGGGCTTATGGTTTAAGGTTTGGGGTTTAGAGTTTAGGTTTTACGATTTAGGGATTTGGGTTTTATGGTTTATGGCTAACAGTTTAAGGTTTAGGATTCAGTGTTAAGGGTTTATGGTTTAGGATTTAGGGTTTTGGGCTTAGTGTCAGGATTTAAGGGTTTAGGGTTTAGCGTTTATGACTTAGGTTTCAGGTTTTAGGGTTTAGGGGTTGAGATTTTGAAACAGTTAGGATTTCAAGAAAGTCATGGTTTTCAAAAGGTCTTTATTTTATAAGATTTTGACCTAAACCCTAAAATCATGACTTTTTTGAAAATCTTCATTTTAACAAAATCACGAATTTTGGAAAATCTCAAAAATTTAAAATCCCGTTTTTTCAAAAATCCAAACTTTTTTTAACATGTCGAGTTTTTAAAAAATCTTCACTTTTTTTAAAAATATGACTTTTTAAAAATTCCAAATTCTTACAAATTCCAAACTCTTTCGAAAATGCCAACATTTCAAAAATCTTGACTTTTTTGAAATATTCATTTTTCGAAAAACCTAACTTGTTTAAAAATATGAACATTTTCAAATTCCCAACATTGTTTAAATCTTGATGTTTTCAAAAATAAGAACTTTTTTAAAATTGCAACTTTTTCAAAAGTCATGACTTTTTTGAAAATCTCAAAATTTTAAAATCCTAACTTTTTCAAATACCTTGGGTTTTTGAAAATCCCATATTTTTAAAAATACCAACTTTTTCAAATCTAACTATTTTAAGGTTTCTAGGTTGAGGGTTTAGGGCTTAAGAGGATTAAGCGTTTAGGGGTTAACATTTTTGGCTTAAGATTTAGGGTTTAGGGTTTATTGCTTAGGGATTAGGGATTTGGGCTCAGGGCTCAGGATTAAGGTTTACAGGTTTAGCGTTGAGGTTCAGGGTTCACGGATCAAGGTTTAGGATTTAAGAGTTAGGTTTTAGGGTTTAGGGTTTGGGGTTTAGGGATTAGGGTTTAGGGTTAGGATTTAGGGCTCAGGTTTTAGGGTTTGGGGTTTGATGTTTACGGTTGAAGGTTTTACATTTAGGTTTAGGGCTCATGGTTTACGATTGATGGTTAAGTATTTAGGATTTAGCCTTTAAGACTTGAGCATTTAAGATTCAAAATTTAGTGTTTATGAGCAATTTGATTTTATAGGGTATAGGGCTAAATGTTTAGGGTTTAGGTCTCAGTGTTAATGGTTGAGGGTCCATGGCTCAGTGTTTAAGGATTGGGGTTATGAATTTAGGGTTTATGGTTTATGTTTATAACTAAAGGTAAAAGGTTTAGGGTTTTGGCTTAAGGTTCATGGTTCAAGGTATAGGATTTAGGATTTAGATTTAGGCTTAAGGCTTTAGGGTTCACTTTTTAGGGTTTAGGGCTCATGGTAAGGGGTTTATGGTTTATTGTTTAGGGTTTACTGCTTAGGGTTTAGAGTTTAGGCTTCATGGCTAAGGGATCGGGGTTTTACGGTTGACGGTTTTGTATTTAGGGTTAAGGGCTCATGGTTTATGATTGAGGGTTTAGTATTTAGTATTTA